>OX439391.1:3227731-3377245 GCA_949319315.1 Zelleria hepariella
ACGAGCTTAGGATAGACTGGTTTGGCCTAGGCGAAACTAGTTTATCCTTAAATCGGGTTTGGCCGGTAACATATATATATATATGTTACCGGCCAAACCCGATTTAAGGATAAACTAGTTTCGCCTAGGCCAAACTAGTTTATCCGAACGTCGTATGGATAAACCGGTATAGCCTAGGCCAAACTAGTTTATCCGAGCGTCGTATGGATAAACCAGTTTAGCCTAGGCCAATCTAGTCTGGCCTAGCAAGAATATGTAAGCTTCAGGATAAACTAGTATGGCCTAGCCCGAGCTGATATTGACGAATGATTAGGTATGAATGTTACAATATCTCATAAACTGAGAGGTTTAGCGCAAAAATAATGAAATTTTCGAACCCCTTAATATCTCCAGAACCAAGCCTTTTACTTCTATACGTGTTCTAAAAACCGACATACAGGGTGTTAAACATACAGGGTATTCCTGAAAGTGTGAAAGACAGTCGAAAAAGATTTAAAACAAAGGTTAGGTCAGTAGGTTTGGTTGGCTGGTTTTAAGAAAAAGTACTAGGCTAGCATAAATAAGTAGAATCTGTATTACTCCTACTCAAATAGACTAGACTAGACTAGTTTGGCTAAACTGGTTTCTCCATACGAGCATAGGGCTAGACTAGTTTAGCCTAGGCCGAACTAGTCTAGCCCTATTTAAGTAGGGGTAATACAGATTCTACTTATTTATGCTAGCCTAGTACTTTTTCTTAAAATTAACAAACCCGCCGTAATTATCTGAACGCATTTAGAGGCCGAATTTGAAAAAGTCTACAGTCAAAAAGTCTACGGTATGTCCGGTTTAAAGGACCATTCGTAAACAAAAAGAGGTATGTCAGTGTGTCGCCAACCAAACCTACTGACCTAACCTTTATTTTAAATTTTTTTCGACTGTCTGTCACACTTTCAGGAATACCCTGTATGTTTAACACCCTGTATGTCGGTTTTTAGAACACGTAGAGAAATAAAAGGCTTGGTTCTGGGTATATTAAGGGGTTCCAAAATTTCGTTATTTTTGCGCTAAACCTCTTAGTTTACGAGATATGGTAACATTCATACCTAATCATTCGCCAATATCAGTTCGGGCTAGGCCGTACTAGTTTATCCTGAAGCTTATATATTCTTGCTAGGCCAGACTAGATTGGCCTAGGCTAAACTGGTTTATCCATACGACGTTCGGATAAACTAGTTTGGCCTAGGCTATACCGGTTTATCCATACGACGTTCGGATAAACTGGTTTGACCTAGGCGAAACTAGTTTATCCTTAAATCGGGTTTGGCCGGTAACATATATACAAACAACAGAGTAAAGAATCAAATAATTCAACCAAAAATAAACTAAAAAAATTAATTAGTTTTAGGTGCGTTGGATTAGTTGACTCTGCGGTGTATGTATTACGAGTGGTCACGCACGTCGCTTATTAATAATTTGCTATGTAAATAAACCCCAGTGCAGTACTAATTAATTTAAACCAAAAATAATATGACCCACTTCGATTACTTAGACTTTAGGCAGAGGAATAACATGTTTCGAAAAAGGTCGGTAAAAGGCGCCCGCGTCTATCGTAGCCACATAGCATCGGGTTCAGACTTCGATTCACGCGGGTACTAAAATCGGCTGGAGAGGAAGATTAAAATTCAAAGTCCTGATTAACTGAGAGATATCAACGCACAGCCTAAACCGCTGGGCCTAGAGACAAGACATTTTCAGGGTGTGTTCTTTATGAAGAGATGAAGATATCTACCATAAGTCTATGATATCTACTATTTCACTGAATTATCGAAATTCCACCTCCAAAAAGGTGAAAAGGGATGCCAAAGTTTGAATAGGGACATTTATTTATTTTTGTTCAACTGATTTGAAACTTAGAATAATCTACAATAAAATCAATTGGAAACATAATATTTTTTTCGGAATTTCACCCTTTGGTGGGTCAAACGGGCCACCAAAGTTCGTACAGGGAAATATATTGTACTCTTATACCTAAGCTATAAATTGCTAGATTTTCCCCTGACTGACGTCGATAGCGGGGAAAAAAGAGAGCTGCAACTTTTTATCTTAGAGCGGACTAAGTCGCGGGCAAAAGCTATCTCGTGTAAAATCTGCCACCGCGCGTCCAGAAACTGGCTTAGCCTACACTACAACATTGTACGCATTTAAAGCCGCTATCATCAATCTGCTTTTACTGCCAGTTACACTGCGAGTACTGACTTTATCTTGATCCGGCGAGAGTGAAAGTACTCGTAATTTACAGACTTTACTGCAATGGAGAATAAACTACAAACTCACGCACACAGTGTGCTGATTTTCGTGAAAATGGATTTTAATTTTCTTGAAAATCATCATCATCATCATCAGCCTGTTAACACCCACTGCTGAGTAAAGGCCTCTCCATGCTCAAGCCTCCTCTCACGATTCTGTGCCAGGCGCAACCACTGTTTTCCGGCTACTTGGGCTATGTCGTCGGACCATCTGGCTGGTGGTCCGCCAACCGATCTCTTCCCCCCTCTGGGTTGCTATTCCGCAATGGACTTTGTCCATCTGCCACACCCCCAACATTATAGCTTCAAATAAACATATCTCATAAACGGCTGAACAGCATTTGATAAAAAATATCTAAGAACACTCGCTAGAAAACCTGCTTTCAAATATAAAAAAACCGCATTCAAGTCGGTTCACCCATTTAAGAGCTATGGTGCCACAGACGGCACACAGACACACACACACACACACACACAGACACACACACACACACACACACACACATACACACACACACACACACACACAGACACACACACACACACAGACACACACACACAGACACCCTTACAGACCGACGCATATAGTGGTCAAACTTAGAACACACCTGTTTTTTGGTCAGGGGTTAAAAAATAGGATTTGATAGAGCACTTGATTGGATAAAATGCAGCTTTAGAGAATTTACGTAATTCTAAAGAATTGTTTGTCAGTAGCATAGATTTAAGCCCGATTTAACATGATAAGACAAAGCTGGCTTAATATTTGATGTTTTTATCAGATACACTACACACAGCCTTCAATTTGGTGATATTATATTACAGCTGATGCTGAAACTCACAACTATTTTAGGATTGTATATTCTCATCCTGTAAATTGGGTATTTCAGCTTTGGTCTAATTAGTGTATTCAGGGTTGAAAAAAATCAAGTTTTAAAAAGATTTATATAATTTCTACCTCAAAATCATGAGATATCAAAAATTGAGTACAATTCTATGCCAATATGGAACTGACTTTGTCTTTCCTCTTTTGCACACCTTCAGTGAATGCCAATGTGATTTACTCACAAAATCTGTGGTCACATTGGCATTCACTGGATTTGCATTATAAAAAAAACTTATTGTAAAGCAAAAACCACAAATATCTAAGCTAAAATTTAGATCTATTGTAACTTTGTGGCTGGCCAACGGAAGAGTTCTCAGTCTTATAATATTTCAGATAATGGAGAAAGTGTGCAGGTTTCAGTGAAATGGTAGCGGTTATTATTAATAAAAGAACTTATTGTCTGTCTGTACAAATAGCCTAAGAATGTATAATGCTTTTTTAGGTTTGCACAAGCACCAAGGCCTTTGCATCTACGCAATGAAATGGTTTATACGAGGTGTTTAACTCTTTTTACAGGGTAACACCACCCGACGATAGGGACCGAAATAAAAAAAAAATGAAAAAATGACCATCCGTTGATTTACCGTCCAGTGGCACCTACACTCACACTACATAGATGGGTGAGGTGACCACTCGCAAGACTACACTTTTAAAAGATTGAATACTCGTTTCTATTAAATTAACTCTTTACATTTTACAAATGTTTCGAGACTTTTGTATTTGCAGGGATAATGGTTGCGAATGTATTCAATTAACGTTTAAGAAGATACCAAGCCATGAGCCATAGATATAATATTATGAGGATGTGGGACGGTCTGCGATGAGGATGAATTTTACGCACTTCAGACACCTTCTGCAATACAAGACCACAAACGATAGATAGATTGGGAACTCCTTAGTGTACAGCAAACATAATTTACATGGGTTTTCTTTATTGGTAAGTAATTGGTGGTCTTATTGCTAAAGCAATCTCTTCCAGACAACATCATGGCAATAAGGAAAATTTTAACGATAAGGTAGACCGAAGGCTGTTTGTTCAAAAAGTCAACCCAGATAAAATATGTTTTCAGAGCTGTTTACTTTGAGTTGCAACCTGTAATCAAGTACCGAACACAGGTAACAGTTCAAAAACATCTGGCCCAGGGCTCTGTAGATTGTCAAAGCCAAAATGTATAGTCTATCGAGTTTGGTTGTGCAAAACGGGCCTCAGAATTCATGCATCTTCGTCGTGAATTCGATTTACGTGAGAGCTAGTGGCGAACATTAGGGTGTACCAAAATTGGACTACTTTTTATTTTTCTAGGTGAAAATAGCTTTAATTCCACGAAAAAAATGCGTAAAGCACATAGAATTACGAAATATTCGGCGTATCAGTGTCGTACCGATAGACTACGGTTGCGATATCGACAAGATACGCAATCAAATGATCACTATGATTCACAAGGGCAGAGTTAATGTGATCAGAATACTGACCTGGCATTTGGGCCCGATGAGGCCGAACACCAGCTCGTTCTCATCCGGCGATAGAAGGAGACTCGGTCTATTCTCCCCTCTAGGCATCGTGCACCAAAAAACTAAACAAAAGCTTCAAAAACACTTTTCACAAGCAAAATTCTTGAGCTAATACATCCGCAACTTTGAAACGTTCTAACAATGAACTGAAAGTATTTTGGCACTTGAAACACATATCACACATTAACAAGAGCATTTCTCACGGTGTTATAGAGTTCATTTCACAATTCAACGGCAATAAAATGGAAAAATCAAGTAATTTACTTTCTCTCGGCAATCCGTGGGTTCGTTCGTCAAATGACATCAATTTTGTGTTGCCAGACCTTTTCAGCCTTTTCTGCCAATTGTAAGTATTGTAACATGAGGCTGTCAAATCTATGTTGACAAAGTTCTATTGGAGCTGTCGTGGATAGTAAGATTGGTGAACCATCGCGTCGCTTTACTCCCTCCGGTCAGTAACGACCAAATGTCAAAATGCCGTGGTGTCATTGTTTCAATTTGCCTTTTTCCCATCACGCCAATCCGTAATAAATTATATCACAGGTAGTGTTTTCTCCATACAAACGTAGTCCCCGATTTCCTTCCTTAAGGGTGGACGATAGCAACGTGGCGGGAAATTCTAAATTTTCACAGTTTTTTACATTTTGTAGCTAAACTGAGCTATTTTTGTTCAGCGATTTTTCGTTCGCGGCAATAACACAGTGCTCTTTTCATCATTGTAAACAACAGAACCACAATAATTCAGCCGATTATGTGTTCTGGTCTACGAAGCAGTGGCACTGCCCAAAAACTTATCGTAGACCAGAACACATAATCGGCTGAATTATTGTTGTTCTATTGTTTAGCTGAACAAAAATAGCTCAGTTTAGCTACAAAATGTAAAAAACTGTAAAAATTTTGAATTTCCAGCTACGCTGCTATCTTCCAGCCTTAACAAGGCAGACAAGTGTTAACGAAACGAGGAGTAAGTAAGTAAGTAAGTAAGTAAATTGTTTATTTGGCACATTCTTAGGTAGGTACATACAATATGAATTAACATCTATAAATTCAGAAGGCACCAAAATGGCCTCCGCTCAGCATTATGTCGTAGTCGGTAGCAAGCTACCTACCACGACGCTGGTTTTCAGCGGATACCTTATAAAATAAAATAAACTAAAATTAAATATATGACAAAAATAACAAAGTAGGTAACAAAGACATATAGCATTTCCAAACAATTTTTTTTTTTAATGAACTGCTCAAAGATAGCCTGCTACTAGGTACCACTAAAATAAAAGGGAATGCAAATGGCTAAAGTATAAAAGCCGCCCGAGGTATGTAAGTATTTATTTTAAATTGTAAATAAAAAGAAGAAAAAGAAGTGTGTGAGTAGATGATGAGTTTGAGGTTGAGTGTTCGCTTGCAAGAGGTTGTGTAAGTAAGTAGGTAAGTTACATTTAGTGTTTTTTGTATTTGGTAAATACTAGGTGCGATTCTGTCCAAAACCCACACCAATCCGACAGCACTAAAGTGACAGATAATCTGTCACTTTAGTACATTATCTGTCACTTTAGCGCTAGGAGGGGCTAAAAGTAACGAAAAGTTTATCAAAACTTAATCAGTATAGGTTGGCAACCCACGGTTTTTTTTTCTGACAATGTTGTCAATGTCAATTTAAGTATTTTTTGTCAGCTAGCAACATAACACTTTAGTGATGGGATAACCGACAACTATCTATATCGGTTCGATCCGTAATGTACTCTGTGGTATCTTCCACAAAGATAAACGCAAGGAACTATCAAAGCTCGCTGTGGATGCTGACTTCGTTCGTTGTAAAAAGGAATAAGCTGAAAATTGATAATTTGGTTATTTTAAGGACTCTTCATAGAAATAAAATAAATTAAAGTATTTTTATATGTTTAATCTTGGTCACTGGTCAAATGATCATGTGATCTAGATAAAAAAACTTTACAAATTGGTTAATTACTAAATGCCTTTTCTAGTTCTTTACAATAATGGTGAATCTAAATACACATTTCAGTTAGGTATGTAGGTACCTAATTACGTAAGTACAATTTTACCAATGTTTTACAATAATGGGGATTTTTCCAAGTGTCAATTATACAGGGTGTTTTAGAAAGGTCCTGTGACACTGAAAGGGGTCAACAGGGGTCAACAAAATTTCGCACTTGGTCCCATAGTAAAAGTTGCTTGTATTGATGAGTTAAGTGACCCCTTTCAGTGTCACAGAACCTTTCTGAAACACCCTGTAGAAGGGAATCGCTGTCAAACTCGGCCCAAGAATCTGTGTTTTATATGGAAACCGCAAATCAAAGACCAAGTTTGACGGCGATTTCCTTCACACTTGACACTTGGAAAAATCCCCATTAATTAATTAGGGATTTTCTGACAGCTCATAAGTTGTAGTTCCAAATTTGTAACTAGATGTCGCTGACGAGACATGTTATTTTTTGTATGCCAGTTCGCGCTCGTTGGCCTTCGTATACGTCCAAACACATTAAGGTATTAGTTGTGGAGCAAAATGAAGTGTTTTCGGATTTACCATTCACTCATACAAGAACATTAACAAAGTCGTGCACTTTTTCATGTACTGTAAAATGGAATGACAGCTACAACGATGAAAGATGAAGTCACAGAGCAATGAAGTGAAGAAATATTTTCGCTGTATTAAGCACTAATTTACTTTGTGATAGAAAACATGTCGTATCAACGCCATCTGTCACAGCTTTTAGAACTATTTTTTTATTTTTTTTAGCTGTCAGAAAATCCCTTATTCAAACGGTTTCCATTGAAATTCTGAACTTACTTAAAGCGTTGCCTATTATAGTTTACGTACACCAGAGCTTACAAAACATGTACTCCCAAGCAGTCTCGGAAACCGTAGTTTTTTTTATGTACTTACGTGAACGAAAAAACTAAAAATCTCACACTTTGTTTAATTATAAAAACATTATCTACAAATCTCAGAACAATTTTTAATTTGATGTATGTATTCAGTAATAAATTAATTAAATCAGTGTTTTAAAAATAAGATTCAGTTCATTGAAATAGATTATTAAAAAACAACTTAAGATGTTACAAGATCAACAGTAAAACAAGATTTTAAAAATACCTACAGATACATAATTAATACGATAGATACAGAAGTTTGTTCAGACAAAAGCTAGGTAAATACATAAATAATTTTAGAGAGTAGGTACTTTATAATTGTATTTATTAATTGACACAACTAAATCCCTTCTTGTATCAATACACACGCCAATACAGACTATACATCTGTGCGTTACAACTATAAAGCTATGATTAGACATTGATATGCAAGTCCATAGTGATGATTATGTACACTATTTTAGATGAAGAGTTAGGGGCCTAATATCCAATTTCATCACCTGTCTCCCTCTGTACCTACCTAGTTGAACTCTTCCTAAATACTTCCTCAAAAGAGCATGCTAATGTGGTTGATATATTTCATTGGAAATCTACATTTACTAAAACATTCTTTACAATACACCAAAATCATTAAATAGGCCCCAAGTAGCGTTGAATTAAATTCGATGACAGACTCATTGGAAGAAAAGTAAGGCATTAACCATCAGTAAGTTAATCTTCGATAGACACATATAAAATACAGCTACCGGATTAGTTTTGTATCAATAGAAAACAAAAACAAATTACATACTATGTTGTGTTTTACACATTGCCTGTAAATAATAATAATAATCTTCTCATATTGTTTGGTTAAATTTAGTACCTACATAATACATTTTAGCTGCAACCTAAATAATGGTAATAAAATGTTTTAGCAATCATAAACAAACACAGATCAATGCTGATCTGTGATCTGAAACTATGACGTTACAGAGACACAGATACAGATGCAGAGAGAAGTGAACATTAAACAATGGAAAATTACAACTAAAATAAACCGTAAATTATAAAATAGGTAAAATATATCGATTAACTTGTTCACGGTATTTATCTATATATCTTAATGTTTAACAGCCATTTGATCATTTATTTTAAAAGCTTAATATGTATGTAGTACTGTTTTATGAATATCAACACAATATTTAACTATATTTTGTGTAACATTCTAGGTAATAAAAATGCCTTCTTTATGTACTTTAATATTTACTAAAATAAAAGTTAACCATATTGTACTCTATTTTACTGTATTGAATTTTAAATAAACCAAAAGATTTATATTTAAAAAAAAGACTATGTATTATTCATTAAATAGGTAAGTAGGTATATTACGTACATAATATTAAGCGTATAATATTTTTTAAAGTCAGTTAAGAATTAATCTTAAAATCTTTAATAAAAGGTTAGAATAAAATTAATTAACGGCAAAGGAAATCAAAACAAAATTCTCGATGTAGCAAATTAAATAGCCAGACACATTACTTTAATCAAAGAGCATCTTTAATGAAGAAACAACTTTTTTCTAAGCCCTCAATCCAGGTATTCTTTTTAAAACATTTATGAAAAAAAACAAACAAAACTAATGCAGGTATGTGAAGGTTTAGTTGGATATTCCGGGAATATGGCCATGAGGGTGCTATCAGTAAAAAAAATCTTCAATATTATCTCTGTCTTCCAAGATACATTCGTTTAGCTCACCCCGAGCCTGCTTTTCATTAAGTGTATTTTTACCGTGCAATCAAACACAAACTCTGAAAACTTTCCTTAATATCTAACTGACATAACACGTATATTCTATAAAACTTAAGTCCAAGTCAGTTTAAAGAAAAAAACAATATTGCCTATAAAGGCCTACACGCGTGATTGAGTAGAGATCTTTAGACAAACATAAATTACTTTGTTAGGTCAGAGAGCTAAATTGACACCCATGGCTATTATTTAAGTACTCTCGTTCCTAGCAAAGTTAAGTGCTTGCCTATGTATAACAGGACATTTTTTCTCTTCTTATCTAAACGCATAAAAATCCCAAGACTACCAATTATTATTGTTCTACACACAAACGCTCCACTTTTGTCCTTTTCGAGATGTGGAGCTAAGTAAGCTGTGCTGTAACCGTGAGTTAGCACATTTACGGGCCATATCAGTAAGGTATTCGCACCGTAGGTACTAAACGTAAAATATGCATAGTAAGAGTAAGATGTAGCCTGTACAATTGTACATGTCCCACTAGCTGGGCAAAGGTCTTCTCTCAGAGAGAGAGTTCGAGCTTAATCACCACGCGTGCTCAATGCGGGTTGGCGATTTTTACGTTGAGGGTATAATGCCTCACACGCTCAGGTTTCCTCACGATGTTTTCCTTCACGGTCAGCGAGTGGTATTGCTACTACAAATTCACAAATGTACGTAACTTTGAAATTAAACAAGTCATAGATACATGCCCGCACCAAAATATGCATAATTATTAATAAACCACTGTGTGGCTAACGCACGGCTGTAGCACCGTCCAATATGAGATTACGTCAAAAACTGTGTCTGGTCTAACACTGACGCCCCTCATTAGTTCTTCGGTACCGACTGTACCTGGGGCCTAACCCTACATCTACAAAAGTGGCACTCACAGTTCAACTGCATCCATCTTTATTCATTTGTGTTTCGTCCTTTTTCACTTGGGGATCTATAATCGCCGTATTCGAGGGCCCCGGCTGCGGGTTTTCTATATCTGTAACATAATAAAACAAAAAAACATGTCATTAAGTTACAGATACTCTAACTCGCGAAGTCCGTTTGGTTATGAATGGTGTCGGCGTGCATGTATACAATGCTTTAGTGTGCGTAAGCCAGGTACGGTCGGCGACAATCTCAGATACCCCATGGCAGCTCTTATCGCGTGCGGCATAAGGGCGCCAATCGAACAAAAAGGGGTATCTGAGACTGTGGCCGTCTGTACAGCCGCACTTACGCAACTGTACGCACACACATATTATGTATATTATATCACAATCCAGACCCAAAACTAAACAGATCGAGTAAGACTCTTAAATTATGTCCTAATTAGCAACGCGAGAAGAATAAATTCAAGCGCCCCAGAAGGATTCCTTTATCCAGTATAATGAATGCGCTGTAAGTTCTGTCTGTATATTAGGTGAGTATCTCTACGTGCAATAGCTGCAATTACATTTTCAATGGACTTGACTGTAGGTCATATAGATATCAAAGAGGAGATAACGACGTCAGTGTAGCTCTAATAATTAAAGTCACGCCACTTTAACTGGCTAGCTGCAAATCTTTCTCAAGACTAGAGAACCGTCGCTAGAGGAATATAGTGCAATGCAAAGCATGGAATACCCCAATGTTGCTAGGGTAAACACTGAGCCGATAACAATAAAGCCCTTACCGCTGGATGATAGAGATGATTGGCATATTAATACGTCATTCGACCGACGTCACTATTACGTCATTAGCTAGCTAGCGCTGGTGAAAAACGTGAGATTCTCATGAAAGGTGATTCTTATCTCCTTTGTGTCCGTTGACACGTTGTTATAGGTCTATCAGTAATACAATTTATAGGTTTCTCCGCGTAAATGATTAAATATTGTATGCAATGTGTACGCTCGACACATTCCTACATAATAAACTTAGTACCTCCTACCTATTATCTGCGCCTGTATTCACTAAAATAATCACCGTAAATATACCCGTTTTAAAATATACAGGGTGGTCCAAATAAGGAGGTCAAGATTTTTTTTTAGATTCCTCGCGCCAAGGGCTATCCAAAAATATCCCATTTATGTACAGCGATTTTTCGTGGTTTAGAAGTTATGATTTTTTTAAAGTGTTTTTATGAATTACCTTCTGGAACGTCTAAAGATAGTCATAACTTTTTCCCAGTATTATTATTTGCACTTTTTTTGTGGTATGATCATCGAAAAAAATATTTATTTGTTTTTTTTAAGGCACTAACCCGTGCTTTAAACATAAATATTTTGGTAGAGCACCTGCACGGTATGCGAGAGGTTGCGGGTTCAAATCCTGTCCCGAGTGAATATTTTCAACTTCTTATAAATGTTTGAAAAAAATATTGTTAACCTGCGGAAGGGCTATTTTCCAGTGTTTTCAAGTTTTGACGGTCGATGCGTGACTGTTTTTTTTTTAAATAGATGCGCTTATATACTTTTGCACAGTTGTGAAAATTTGCCCCTGACCTACACTTTCTAATTTTATTCTATTTTTAGATATACAATGATAATACATAACGTATAATATTATTCTAAGGTTTGGATTGGAAAGCTCCGAGAATCAAACCCAAACCCATCTAAATAATCTAGACACGCGGTAGCGTGTCAAGCCAAGTTCTCAAGAAAAAGTGGCGAACGCACCGTGTGTCTATTTACCCGAACCATTTGGACGAACTTTTTACCCCTTCATAACTCTTTATCTATTTTACATAAACACATGAAATTTGGCTCATTGGTTGAGACCCCTGAGATGAACTACAGTGTCAAATTTCATAAATACAAATGTAATGGTTATTGAGATATTAATGTCAAAAAATCGGCATTTTTAACACTTACATATAGAAAAAAACTAAAAGCCACTTCCAGATGACCTAGAAAGTTGAAAATTGGCACTCAGCTTGGTAATTGTATGTAACCAAAGGAAAAAGTCCGAAAAGTGTGATTTTTTACGATTTGAAATATTTGCGAATTAATCAATTTTTATTAAAACTACGCCTGTCAAAACTCTAATAGCAAATCGCACCGAGCGAGATAGTGTAACTATTTGGCAGGCAAGTCTTTGCAACTTCGTAATGAGAAGATTTATACAGCGACCAGAGGCACCTTCACTCACACTAGATAGGTGAAGTGTCCACTCGGCGCCGTAGTGCCTGGGACATTTTTAGACGGAGTAGGCTTGCCCAACACTATACCATCCTGACAGCTTAGTCAGCCTAGATCACAGGAAAGACAAGCCAATACGTGTGGAGTATTGGCTGGTCTTTCTTGTGATCTAGGCTGACTAAGTAAAATATAGCCACCTTCGTTCATTCGTTGCTTTAGTTTACTAACTTAATTTAAGTAAGTAGGATATTTGTCATGAAAAAAAGACAATAAGTTATTTAAGTGGAAAACACAGGTCACAACTTGAATGAATGAAATCATGACTTGAATTAATGAAACCGCTCTATGTACACCTTAGAACACCTCAGAATGCGGCTATGTGAGCTATGTGTGCTTACGCGGAACGGAATGAGGCTGTGTGTGTGCGGCTAAACGAGTGCGTTTGTAAGGAGAAGTTCTATTTGTATTAATGGTGTCTTGTTATTACATTGTTGTTGTTATTAATAAGTGTGTAGAAATAGGTTGTAACTTGAGATATCTTAAGGCTCCATAGGAATCATAGAAAAAAATAATGGGACGTCGATAGTAACAAGAATGCTCGTAAAATTACTATTGAATTTAATCATAATTTACTAGCTATGAGCTAGAACGTATCAAGACCACGTTTCAGATACTAAATAATGCACATGTTCACCGGTAACAATTCCCTATTTGCTAAGCATAATAATTATGCTATTATTATTCACAAATCACAAGAAGTCTTGACACCGGTCTTCTCTACATAATATTAGAACTAGCTTTAGCAGAGGTCAGGCTTACGTTGCACTATCTAGAGATAAATCACTAGACGTTGTGCATCTCATAAATCTAGATCCTAGTCAAGTTAAGGAACAAGAAAGTTCTTAATTAAAATACAACCGCCTGCGAAGGTTATACCGCCCCGATTAATTTTAATAATATTTATTTCTTTACAAAAAGCTTTGATATCCCACCCAAAACATTTAAAATGTGAAAATTTTGGAGCCAAGTTCATTGAGTGGTTATTGATTTCACCGACAAAAGAATTGAGATCTAAATGGGTGCCAAGTTTTTAGGTAATCCTGAAATTGACTTGTTAAATTTCAACAGTCGAATTAATTACACAAACCAGAAAATTTAGAATAAATAGAACCTCAAGATATGACGCGGCTAGTTTTTGCAGGCAAATACATAAAAAAAAATATATATGTTAAAACTAGCCGCATCATTTTTTGAGGTTCTATTTATTCTAAATTTTCTGGTTTGTGTAATTAATTCGACTGTTGAAATTTAACAAGTCAATTTCAGGATTACCTAAAAACTTGGCACCCATTTAGATCTCAATTCTTTTGTCGGTGAAATCAATAACCACTCAATGAACTTGGCTCCAAAATTTTCACATTTTAAATGTTTTGGGTGGGATCAAGGTTACCGGACTCACCAGATGTGCCAAGCTGCTGTAACCTCGACGGTAGGTCGGCGGTTGTCAGCTGAGCGTCGGGCGGATGCAAGATGTCCGGCATTGCATTCCGCCGCCCTGTCCGGCCCGTCTCAAGAAACTCTTTGGGTACCTCTTCACTATTTCTGTCCTGCATTATTGCCATCATTCTTAGCACTGAAAATATTGGTGGAAATGTGTTAAAACGTAGTTTTTGGTACGAGGTCGGAACGATGGCGCTCTGTTTGTCCTGCGGTATCATGCTTTTAGTTCAACGTGTAAGCGAAGAGCAGGTCTAGCACAACCGGCACATCAAGAAAGATAGCGCGATAGATTTTTTTCTACATTGACATGAAGTGGTATAGATATCAATCAAAGGTATAAAGAGTTGTAACTCTCGATTATGTCCGGTCGTGCTAAACCAGCACAAGTGCTATCGTTCATTAGAATAATAGTAACTTTTGTTGTGGTTTGTAACTTTGTATCTGTGTGAGTTTATATGATTCTCGTCCAGTTTTTACGCGTTAGAGTGAAAATCCGTGACAATTTGTATCTTTCAAAACGTGAGAGCATTAACATAAAGTCAACAAGCTTGTACGGCGGTTTTTTGTTAAGCTAATTGGAAGCGGCAAGTCGAATGAGTTTCATTCTTTGAACTATGTATTTGTTGGTAGGTGTAACAAGTATATGAATAAATTATTTGTCGGCAGTTCATTCAAAATCAAAGTTCAGTATACAGGTTGGAATTTTGAGACAGGGCAGTACATTTTTATTTACATTTGTTGACTGTCCATTTCCCTCAAAATCTGTGAATGCAGTTTATATAATGTCAAAAAGTTATGGATGGTCTCCTAGGAACGTTATCCTGTAACTATAACGATTAAGATACCTGCCCTTACTGCCCCGTCTCAAAAATCCACCCTGTATTACTTGCTAACTATCTAGTTAAAAAACTAAACACCAATAAAGCAAAACATGCAAGCTATATCGTACTAAATATGTAAAAAATAAGTTAGTTTGAAAATTGCTTCTACAAGGCTAAAATCGCTTCCAATTTAAAAATGCAATTTATTGTATTAAGAGCAACTGTTCACATGCTTTAAACAATATAAGAAGGTAAACTATGTGTAAATAAAACTAGACTTTACTAGACTATCGAAAATATTATAAAAAAGGATTCTTTTTTTAAATAAAAATACATTATTGGATAATAACCGGGTAATTATCCGATATTTTAGTCCGGAGGTAAACATAAATAATTATTATAATGAGTTGCAAGTTCTGTTATAAGATTTTGTTTGAATAATTGCATGGTTTTTCATAATTTGCATTTGGTATAAAATCATATTTACCAAAACTTATATTAAAAAGTACAGGGTGCATTCTAATTCGATGGCGGAACTTCAAAAAGTCGACTCAGTACTGCGCCAAATGTATGAACAGCTGATATTTTCTTCGTCACCTAGTACATACAAGTTATTTGTATTGATCAGTAAACATAAAAAGTTGCGCAATCGACTTAGAGTGCACCCTGTAGTTTAAATGCAGTTGTTTAAACACATCATTATTAATTATGACCGAATCCCAAGTTAAATAAAATAAATTAATATAAATGGCTGATGTACCATTTCATTCCAAAGTTATCTCCACCAGTTGTTGAAACACGCCTTCCCAACTTAATAGCAAATGTCACTCAAATAACAGGCATCATCATGCAGGCCCATATTATCCTGGAGATCAATTCATAAGTTCAATGTTAGTAGGTAATCATCACTGCAGCCAAAAAAACATAAAAAGTCAAAGCATAGATTCATAAGAATTCTGTAACGGTTTTATCTATGTATTAATAAGTATATTATTATTATGTTTCCAATTTTATTAGGCGCCCATATTTTTAATAAACCATTGTATTCAATAGTTGAGTGAGTGACAGATAACACTAATCTCAGTAGTAGCTGCTATCTTTGTATTTGAGGTGACTGTATGGTTACAATATAAACAGAACAAAAAATCATGAATATGTTTAGACGCTTTGAACCTTTGTCAGCAGCCTTAAGAATTTAAAGGGAAATAATATGATTGGTTTAAATTATGAATGTGATAAAGAGAATAACTATGAATATTTCCTCCCCGCATATCAGTACTTAGAACAAAGGTATTGAGATAGATCCCTCAATGCGTGAGACACTAACGCATAATCAATGAATAGAACCCAAGAATTTCATGAAAATAAATTAATGGACTGAACTGAATGGAGTTATGAATTATTGCCGAACTGCTAGATTTCAGAACAAGCACTATCAGCTTGAAAGGAAAATTTACCAAAGCGAAAAATCAACATAATATCTGCCTTTTCTACTCTAGGTTAGATCAGCAAAGCCCGAGCATGCAGAAGGCTCAGTACCTGATCGAGATCGCACTTTCGGAGACTTCCTATGCTTTTTAATGCGACCTGCTCTGATCCCCGACATTGTGCAAGGGCCGTAGTAGTGACTTTCCAATTGTTTACTAGTCTGAACCAAAAGAAACAAAAAGGATTTTACTATGTGAATTTATTGATTTATATTTAGTTATTTTTACACTTACGTTGTTTTGCTTCGCGACGTGCTGGTGAAATGATCCTAAGCTTACGCCTAGTTAGTGTTCATATTGTACTTTATATCAAGGCAGCTTATTCCATTTTATTAGCACTGAAATTAGTTCACCAGTCACAGCAATAAACGAAAAATACGAAGAGAAAAATATGATCAATGCTCTCAATCTGACATTTGCTTTGACAAGACAAAAGAAAAGTTTTCACTAGTGATGTACAGAATCGGCAAATACCGAGACAAAAATCTCGAACAAACTTTTTCTGAAATGGCAACATCTGTTACGTAACGTCAAAACAAGCTGTCAGAGAGCCAGCTGATCGGTTTTGGCGAAATACATCATTTCGATTTTTCACGTATTTATGTAATTATTTCGATTTAAATCTCATATTGAGGTACGTACACCTGCAGCTGCTGAAACCACGATTTCAACAGTCTATATATCCGTGTATTTTTCTTTTAGATGCTTCGCAAAGTGGTGATAGGCAGTGGGATGATCGCGTTCATACCTGCGGTCAAGGCGGCGACTCCTGTGCCCGCCGGGAAGGCCCCTAGCGAGCCCCAGAAGCCCCCTCCGATGAAGTTGTCCGACCTGCCGCTATACGACGCTCCACACGCGGATTATGGCGAGTAAGTGACGAGAAAATAACAAGAAACAACTCAAGAGTGAGGCTATATTAGTATTTGGCGTTTGAAGGTCATTAACAGTGGCCTATTTATGTAGAAACTAGGTTAGTTGTGTTCTGTATGACACAAACCCGTCGGAATAAGACGAACATAGCTCAGCACTCAAGCCAGTTTAGACCGCTGCCATTTCCACTGACCGCCTTAAACTTACACTAAAGTCTGTCTTTTTTTTACAGTCTGATTAAATTATTCAATTTGTTTACATACTCAATAATTTTGTACCAGAAAAAAGTTGCTGGGTAGTAGCTTTGGCACTCACTGGAGTGTACATCCAGTTGAAAATTAAAACAAAAAAATTTGTAAAGTGATTGCAATTTAACTTTTTTCATTATATTTCTTACAGATTCATGGACGGAAAGTAATGTACTGGGTTTCCTGGTTTTTAAATGTCTTCCTTAATTGGTCCTTAGTAAAATAACATTAGTATTGCTTGAAGCAGAGGCGTCAACTCCCTACTTATGACCCAGGTTCTAGCAAATATTCTTTCCCACTAGAATTTAGACTTTTCTCAATGTGATAAGTTCCAAGATTTATTACTACCTTAGATGAAACAAAAAAGGGAAGATACGGCACTCACCCATTCAAAACTGAGTCCATGGACTCACTTTCATTCAGTCGCCGCCGGTTGGACACTGTTCTTGTCTCGCTCGGGCTTGTTGGTTTAGCGTATCGCTTATTCACCGAGTTAAAGCTGTGTGAGTTTATGTGCATGAGTGCGTTCGAGCCCATTTTTTCACGGCTGCTAGTAAGAATGTGCCGTATCTTCCCTTTTTTGTTTTCATCTAAGATTACTACTATTTATTTGTACAAGATATGATTGTTATGATAAGATATCATATCTCTTTGTCTCAAAACTTAACCATGACGTTGAACTTCTGTCTGAAACTAATTTTTAAATATCATATATGTATATTTTCATCTTTTTCATGTTGCACTCAAACATTTTCCAGATATGTAACGGCGAAAGCCAACGAGCACGACAAATCCTACATCAGATCATCGTTGGAGGGTCCGGTGAAAGCGGTCCGTGAGCAAGTACAGGGGGTGCTTCAGCATACCAGCTCAATCACCGACACCGTGAAGGACCACTACCACGAGCTCACGGACCGGAGTGATTGTGAGTACATCGTACTTACAGCCAGTTTTAGTTATTCTCAACAAATCGCAAATAATACTACAAGCAATAAATCCGTTAAAACGAATGATAAATCCGTTAAAAGTGCAGTGTAATTAAATACTAGAAGAATATAACTGAGTGGTCCGCAAACTTTTGTGCCGACGGTACACCAACGAAATCAAGAAATTTTAGAGGTACACCTGCGTAGCAATGGCAAATGGTGCCTAGGGCAAGCATGAAAATGCGCCCCTTGGTATAATATTACCTACACATTTATTAAATAAATAAAACAATAAAAATGGCGGCCAGGGCATGGCTGCCCCACCCTATATACGCCTCTGGTGACTGGGTACACCATGAAAAAAAAAACAACAATTTTCCGCGGCACACCACGGTACACCAGTGTGCTGCGGCAGACCCTTTGCGGAACACTGGACTAACATACCCATACGAGCTGGAGCCTTAGCCTGTAACACAATGGCGTATCAATGGCGTCCTAGGTAGAAGGACAAAACCGGGATTTTTTCGTTGTTCTCCTACAACCAGTGAACTAATTCTCTAGAATTGGACTCATAATATTCTTTACTCAAAAAAGCTCGTAATGTGGTCATTAATTCGACAACCTTCTTTGAGCAAAGGAGGACTTGCGGGCTACTTTGATTAGGCGCCAGAAAAGTTATATGGAATTTCATTAATGTCGTGTTTTGCGGCCAGAAAAACTGTATGAGAATCCATTAATGTCGAGTTTTGTTTCTAAAATAGAACTCAAAAGTCAGGCACAAAAAGTATTTATTTAGAATTTGGCTGTTTGGGTGCTGGCAGTCTACAAATTGCATAGAAAAAAAAGCGCGGCCATATTGTTTTCGCCGCTTCGCGCGTTGTTCGAAGTGATTTTTTCTGTGCGTGCTGTTTTTGTTGTAAATAAAAGTGAACTCTTCAAGCAACGAATCCTCCGATTCAATGTGTTTAACAATGCCGAACATAAAAAGGAAGCGAAATAAGATATTTAAAGGTACCTGTTGCCACCGAAGTCAAAGGAAAAATACAAGTTTATCTACGAAAACTTTGCGGAATGGAAAATCAACAGAAAGTAAACAAGACAAAAGGTAAGCTGGTTCTATTTAAATTACTCGCATTGTTTGAGTAAAGCACTATACAAGCCTTGGTCTGCAATGAGTGCGCTTCTGGCCACGCTATGATTGCCTCGAGCTTAGCTTAGCTACGCTCTCGGCCCTCAAGTTTGGTCATCATTGCAGCCCTTGCTGGCCGCGCTATAAAGGCCTTCATTCCAGCTTGTCCATCAAGGGCTGCAATGCTGACCACGCTGTGAAGGCCTTGAGCTGCGCTACGCTGCGCTCTGTCGGCCATCAAAAGCGCACCAGAAACGCACCCCTTAAAGACCGCGGCAGTAATGTACTATTGCTGTACTACAATGACATTAAAAAGACCGATACTGGACCGACAGCATCAATAAATCGTAATTAAATAACCGTAATCGTAAATCAATAACCGTCAACCGGAAGCCCATTTTGGTACCATTGTGTTACAGGCTAAGGGCCCAGGATGAAATGGGCTCTCGATAAATTATTATTAAACTACTCTATTAACGGATAGTCCATTGCGGAATGGCGACCCCGAAAAGGGAAGAGATCGGTTCGTTGACACTAGTAGAGGTGGCGTGAGCATGAAGAAGCCTTTACTCAGCAATGGGTGTTAACAGGCTGATGATGATAATTAACGCATTTATGAACGGACTCATTTCTTACATAATTTTATTTCGGTTTGATTCCAGGGATTGTGAAATACTTACGCGAGGAGGAGAACAAAGACGTGCGGTACGGCGCGGTGGTCATGGGCGGCGTCACAGGGTTCATATTCGGCCTTCGCGGCGGTTTTATTAGGGTAAGTTTTACCAAATTAACTTTTTAGTGCCGTAATATCAATCACACACAGCCCTTAGATTAATCATAAATCATAATTACAACTATACCCATTACAATAAAAAGTGCAATAATAAATTCCCCAAGGCTTATTGTTATTAATAAGTTTGCATGCTCTAGTATTAGTTTTAGTATTAATTTGCATGCTTTAGTATTAGTTTTAGTATTAAGTTAATTTTTGTATTACAATTTAATTACTCCACGAACGGGAGCCCACGATACAGGTTTTACCTAGTGTGGGGCCCACTAAAAACTGTTACTACGATTACCTTTCTGCCAATAAATATTTTTTTACCTTTTTACTTAATTAAACCTCGAATTTTGTATGAAAATTAATCGACAGATAGGGTTCAAACTAGCCTTTTTGGTTTAAACTACGATTGATATTACGGGCCTTAGTCTCATGATGAAAAGATTTTTGGACCCAGGAGATTTTAACACAATATTCTATGAAAAAAAGCGTTCACAGCCTAGTTGGACTAGCCCATAATTCTATGGACTAGCCCTTCTTAATCGATTGGCAAAGTCAAGCAACAACGGCCGCGGTCAGTGAATTTTGGCGGCGCCGTCGATGGGTGACCACTAGTGTCAATAATATCTTCCGTTTAATTTAATACCACACGTATTGACCTGTCTTTCCTGTGGGCTAGGTCGACTAAGCTGTCAGGATGGTATAGGTGCTGGGCAAGCCTACTCCATCTAAAACAATGTCCCAGGCACTGCAGCGCCGAGTGGTCTCTTCACCCATCTAGTGTGAGTGAAGGTGCCACTGGACGCTGCATAAATCATCTAATTACGTAGATGCAAAGGCCTTCGTTAATTTAATTTAATTCATAATGTCAATCTGTAACTAAAGGGTGAAATAGATTTTTAATTTTATTATGTTCACTGGACTCCTAAAATACAGGGCAACCTAGTTTAGGAGACAGGGTATCATCTATTGATGTATCAATCATCAGCCATCGTATTTTTTAATCTAACATTTTCGTTATTTTATTAACTGATGGATGCTAACTCTGAGCCACGGAGGCTAAAGTGAAAAATCCCACAAGACTTGATGAGAGACTGACAAACAAGAAATAGACTAACTTTGAGATATGGCACTGGTCGCATCTCATTTCAAGACAACACAAATTTATTGCCACAAATACAGCTGAATGTCCCAAAATGGAGACAGATTGCAGTGTATTGCAGTAGAAAAAGAAGATTAAAAAAATAATAATATTAAGTTGATTGTGTTTTTTACGTCAATAAACGAATTTGAATATTAGTGATCGGGAGTTTATTTTCCATAGCCGGCAAATTAAATGCGCCACCTGTTGCGTTGCGCGCACTCTACAAGTCTACACCAACCCGATGATGTGTGTTTGCGTCGTGCCTCGTTTGCGCGCATTTCCCTAGTATTATATTCTCTATTCTCACATCCGCAGAGGCTATTCTACGCTGGCATCGGCACGACGGCGATGGGCGCCGTGTGCTTCCCAGAGCAGACAGCAGAGATCGCGCACAGCAACGGTCAACTCGCGCGCACCTATATCAACATTGCGTACAACTTCCTGTATGGAGGTAAACGAATCTGCCAATATCCAAGTAAAATTTGGCAAACAAAACAGCTGTTTTTGATCCAAAGTCCAAAAATGTTGTTTTCGAGAAAACATCACTGAAATAGTTAGTTAAAAAAAAGTAAGATGTAGCCTGTACAATTGTACATGTCCCACTAGCTGGGCAAAGGCCTTCTCTCAGAGAGAGAGTTCGGGCGATTTTTGCGTTAACGGTATAATGTCTTATACGCTCAGGTTTCCTTACGATGTTTTCCTTCACCGTCAGCGAGTAAAATAGTTAGTACGGAGAAAAATTAAGTAGAGGCCTGAAGGACTTTCTATTGATTTCAAAAACTTTTCCATAGCCTTAGACCTCAGAATAGTACAAAAAACCTATCACTTTTTGGGACTTTTATTCAAACAATTCGCGATCAAAGTCGAAAAACTGGAGTTTGAGAAATTATATTTCAATCGATTTAAAATTTTTGTTGATTCAGATCATGATATCATCTAAAATAAATTAAAATCGATTGAAATAAATCCTTCAACGCCAGTTTTTCATACAAACTATTTCAGTGATGTTTTCTGTGATAAAGCAAAGACGAGCCTTTCGGACAATGCATTCTTACTGGATTATAATGATGAGGTATGCCGTTTTTTTCCCATAACTTTCGTAGTAAAACCCGGAGACCCTCAGCTTGAGCTGAAGTTCCCCGACCTGACCCCGCCGAAGGACTTCAAAGGGTTCCTGGATCTCGCCGGTTCCCTGACCTCCACAGTGAAACAGGCCGTCATGCCGCCACCAGCCAAGGACGACAGTAAACCTTCCGAGAAGAAGGATTAGGTACAGAGTTGCGTGGCGGTGGATTGGTTTTCTGGCACGCTTATTGCTTGGCTTCTTTGAACCTTCAGACAAGAAGGATTGGGTACAGAGTCGTATGACGGTGGTTGGATTGAATGGCTTGGTTTTTTTTGGCACTTCCTTCTTTGCGATAGGTTCCCTTTACACATTGACGGGCATGTCGTCAATGTGCGGCACCGTGTGTGCCTAAACGGTCATACAAATCCATGTTATTGCGCTAAGAGTCGCACTGCCGATGACGCAACGACTTGCGTCAAAGTGTGAAGGGAGTCAAAACGACTACAGTGCGACAAGGATCTTTTGGCACTTGACCTTGATGTAAAATAACGCCGCAATTTTGTTAGAAGCTACAGTATAGCAGAACGCTGCGTTTACTGTTCCCTTTGAACATAATACGCCTTTGCAGTGAACTATCGTAAAGTGGGTTTAACGAAATTGCGGTAATTCCTTATTTTCGATCAAGGACAAGTGCCAAAAGATCCTTGTCGCACTGTAGACTATTTTACACATTGCGGCTTCTGTGTACACTTTTGACTCCTTCTTTATAATTTTATTTTGTCAGAGTTGCGTAGCGGTGGCTTCATTTTGTGCAAGGTTTTGACGGGCGTTTCCTTTTTTCGTTCTTGTGTCGTATTTTTCTTTGGTTTTGTTATCTTTGCACGAGAGACTGGGCTAGATAGCGCATGCGAAGCTCTTTCTCACTCTGTTAATACACCTTTATCAACACGTTGATTGCATTTTTGACGCGATTCGTTTATGTGGGGTTGACTGCGCTGTACCTATGGAGCTTACATGAACGTGCTGCACTTTCCATGATCTAAACATTTATAATAAGTTGAAAAAATTCACTCGGGACACGACTTGAACCCGCAACCTTCCGCATACCGTGCAGGCGCTCTACCAATTGAGCTACCGAGTCAAGTAACTGTCGATGCGAATTTCTTCAACTAGTCTCCGTCAACTGGACGGGGGGCGCCATCTGGTGTGATTAGTTTGCACTAATCTACACCACCCAATGCGTTCATCTTTGCAGATGAAATGCTCATTGGAATTTTTGATATTGCCACTACACCCCCCCGTCCAGTTGACGGAGACTAGTTGAAGAAATTCGCATCGACAGTTACTTGACTCGGTAGCTCAATTGGTAGAGCGCCTGCACGGTATGCGGAAGGTTGCGGGTTCAAGTCCTGTCCCGAGTGAATTTTTTCAACTTATTATAAATGTTTAAATTATTCCCTAGCACGGGTTAGTGCTTTAGAAAAAACAAAAAAGTGGTTTCCATGATCTATCATAATAATTCTTTGTAACTAACTAACCTTGTAATATTTTGCTTCACTAACGGTGTTTTGTGCACTTAAAAGTTAGGTATTTCGTCCAGTAGAGAAAATCCGACGTCAGGGATTATAAATCTTTGAGATGATAAACCTTTTTGTGTACTTTTCCGTTTCAGAAAATTACTTCCCTAACGAAGAACTCTGCGGGATAATAAATGCTGGTAAGTTGACTTAACTGGTCCGATCGCACCGCAAATATATTTTTTAATTATTTTGCCGTTGTTTTAGGTAAATTTTATCGGACATTCTAACATAAACTAAGAATATAAAATTCCGTTACAATATTATCGTAGGCGACAGTGTTGACGCGACCTTGAAAAAAAAGACTTGGCCCCCAAGACAGAGTGAGACCATTCAGCCTCCAGCTACTATAATTAGGCATTTAATGAGATTATTTATACAGCGTCCACTCGGACGCTACAGTGCATTTGCTAACTGTGAAGGAAAACATCGTGAGGGAATCCGCAGCTTAGTTGGCTACCCACGTATTGACTTGTCTTTCTTTTGGGCTAGGCCGACTAAGTTGTCAGGATGGTAAGCTGCTATGAACTTGTGTTTTTCTTGTTTCAGCATCGCAAAGCAGCACTCTCTCCTGGGTTTGACAAGCACGTGAATGAAACTAAGGTGATAAACTTATTTATTGTATAAACGAAGTGTACCTATGTAATTATTATGAAGTAACAGGAAATAAAATACAGTAACCGAAACGCTGTGTATTTTCTTGTGGACTTTAACATCCTGAATGTTTAAATGAAGCAACATTCTAAATTCCTAGTGGTCACTTCACCCATCTGAATCGTTTTGAACCATAGGTACGAAAGTCTCCAGCAAAGTGGGTCTTGTAGGTAGGCAGTTAATATATCCCTCTGAGCCAAAAAATCCAATGTGGTCCCTCAGAGGGCATGCACGTGTCTATCCTTACCAAATCTCTGTATGAAATCGTAGACCGTCTTAAAGTGGTCAGCAAAGTAGGTAGGTGGTTAATGGCTCTACAACTCATGTTATCGCCTCTAAGGTCTTTAATTGTTTTTTAATCATCTCATTACGTAGATCCAAAGTTTTTTAATAAAATAAGATGAAAATTATTGAAAGAAGAACAGCAGTATTTGAAAGAATCTATAATTTTACTTATTGTTTCTATCAAACTACGAGTACATCATACAAACATGTATTTTAGTTTCTCACTTACAAACAAAGCTCTTATGCAAATATCATCTCCTCGCGCCGCTTCTTCGTTACCACCGTGCCAGGCTTATGCTGCGCCTCCGGGTGGTTCATGAGCTCCGGCGGACACGTCGACACCGACGACGTGAGCAGGACCTGTTTCAAGTCGTAGAACAGGCCCGAATCCTCTTTGGTGACGAAGGATATGGCCTTGCCAGTCTTACCCGCTCGCCCGGTACGACCGATACGATGCGTGTAGTCCTCAATCGACTTCGCCATGTCGTAGTTAATGACCACGCTGACGTCTTTGATGTCTATACCGCGACCGGCGACGTCCGTCGCAACCAGAATGTCTTTCGACCCATTTTTGAGACTTGCCAGCGCGAAGTCTCGCTGCTCCTGCCCTTTGCCGCCGTGCAGCGTGCACGCGTTGAATCCGAGCTTCTCCAACCCCTTCGCCAGGACGTCTGCACCCTTCTTTTGGTTCACGAAGATAATGATCGGAGGCTCGACGCCTCGTTGCAGGATCTCGGTCAACTTCCTTCGCTTCTCGTTCTCGCCGATCATGAGGACGACTTGCTCGGTTCTGTCGACTGGCTTGCCGATGGAGCCGATGTAGACGATGGCCGGTCTGCGCAGGTAAGTCCTCGCTAAGCGCTCCACCGCCGGCGGCATCGTGGCCGTGAACATCACGGTTTGTCTGTACTTCTTCTTCGAGTTATAGTTGGCGAGTAGAATGGACGCGTCCTCCGCGGCGTCCGAATCCGGCTTTATGTTCGTCACGGGCATGTATTCGAGGATCTTTTGCACGTCGGGCTCGAAACCCATGTCTATCATACGATCAGCCTCGTCGAGTACGACGTAAGTGCAGCGGTTCAGAACCAAGTATCTGTTTTCTAGTACGTCGATAAGACGACCAGGCGTGGCGATGACGATCTCGCAACCCATCCTCAGTTTGAAGCCTTGGTCTTCACGCGACAGCCCGCCGACTACCACGACGGATGTGATGCCGAGTGGAATACCGAACTTGTTGGTCTCTTCTTCGATTTGCTGGGCCAACTCACGGGTCGGGGCCAAGATGATGGCGTACGGGCCTTGGTCGGCGTCCTCCATGCGCTCCTTCTTGGGCAAAGATTGGATCCAAGTCAACAGGGGGATGAGGAAGGCCAGCGTTTTACCGGAACCGGTTTCGGCGACGCCAATGATGTCGCGGTTTTGTAAGCCAATGGGAATTGCCTGTCTTTGAATTGGAGTTGGACTCTTGTAACCAACTTTATTGATGATCTCCATGATATCATTGTGGAAGCCGGCTTCCTTCCAATTCCTTACTGGGTTGGGAATCCTGCCACCTTTGAGTGTGATGTTGTAGTCTTCACGGAAAATGCGCCAGTCTCTTTCGGTCATTTCGTCCACTTCCTTTTCGGACCAATGCCTGTCGTCCCATTTTTGTTTGTCCTCCTTCTTTTTGACCTTCTTGAGACGAAGCTTCTCTTGCTCCTTCTCAAGCTCTGTGCGACGCTTCTCAAGGAGGTTGCCGTAGAACTTACAGTGGTCCTTTTTCTGTGACTTGATGTCGATGCCAGCAATATGACCACGGCCAAAGAACTGTACTTGATGTCTCTCCTTGTACAGAGCGTTGTAATCATTTGAGGTGTCTTCCGAGGCATCCCAGTCAAAGACAAATTTTCTGTCATTGAGCCTTCGGACTCTGCGCTTTTTCTTGACAATGCCCAAGTAGCGAGCTTTGATAGCTTCTTCCTCGCGTTCCTTGTCTTTAGTCTTGTTATGTTCTTCGTTTTTCTCTTTCTTATCATCGCCTCCGCGACGGTCATTCCTATCCTTTGTCCGTTCTTTGTATCTCTCCTCCCTTTCACGTTCCCTCTCCCGCTCTCGCTGCTCTCTTTCTAACTGCCGCTCCTCTCTATACTTTCTCTCCTCTTCTCTCTTAGACATGGTCAAGTCTATGGTGGCTATAGTAGGTTTGTCAGCAGCAGCATTGGCCTTCATGGCCTCCACTTGCTCCTTACGCCTCTCCAAGGCCAATTGAGCTCGCTGCTCTTTGGTTAAGAACACAGGCTTGCTCCGGGCCTCTTCTTCAGCCTTTTTCTTCGCTAACAACTCTTCTAGTGACAAGGGCTCGCGCTTAACTGGTTTCACATCCTCCTCCTTCTTTGCCGCCTGTGATTCGTCGTCATCTGGCTTCTTTTCGTCGTCTCGTTTGCTTTTTTCTTTAGTATCATGTCGACGGTCTTTGTCCTTGCCTCCGTCGCGTTTTTTAGGGCTCCTAGAGCGTTCTCTGTCCTTCCTGGGGCTTCTAGACTTGACCCGTTCTTTGCGGGACGGGCTTCTGGAGCGCTCTCGTTCTTTTCTCGCAGGGCTTCGTGGTTGTTCACGACGTTTGCCTTTGTCGCGTTCGCGGTCACGCCGCTCTCTGGACCGCGAGCGGCGGCGCTCGGGGCTTCTCTCGCGTACCATGGTGACGAAGAGCGAGGTTTACATTAACTACGAATTGGATTTGTTGGGATAAAATAATGAAAAACAACTTGCTTGGCGAATGCTTGCGAAACAAAATTACAAAACAGATAATCTGTGCAAAACAGATTATTTTTGACATTTTTTTTTTTATAATGTAAAGGTGCTTACATATTAAGTATGTGTATGTACGATAAGATTCACTTGAGCAAGAGCAAGACGTCTTCGTCGTACGTACGTATCCGTTTTGTTTGGCGAATCTTATATACTTTAAAATTGGTCAACTTGCTGTTAGTATATTCATTCTAAATTTTTTAGCGGCAAAATTTATAATTTAAATTTATTGCTGCTATGTTATGCCTATGTACGAGTACATTAAAATACACAACTCTCCCACCCCCTCCGCAAGCCGCTTACCCCTTCCCCCCCTTGAAAAGTGTCCCGTTTTACAGATTTTCTCAATTTTCTGGAAAACTATTCAAGCTGGGACAAAATGGTCAAAGACTGAATTATTTATCAATAAATTACCAACAAATAAGTACTAACATTCATTTTGATACGATTTATAGTTTCCAAGCTATGGTGCATCAAATATTACAAAAATGTGCGCTTGGCAGAAATAAAACATTTAATACACAAGAAACCATAAATATGTATTATTTTTACAAGACATGCGTTTCTGTAGTTATTAATATCTAAAAGAATCAGTATCGTCATCATTATCTTGGCAATAGATGCACATGATGGAACAACGCAATCCAGCATTGACACATCGACATCTTTTTCCGCAGGCTTTTTTGAAGCTGCATGATACCTACTATTTTCAGTATCAACTGTGGAGCTGGTGACTTTGTGGCCAACGTATTTGTTGAAGTAGACGTATCGTAAATTCGTAACTCGTTTATACTTTTTTCGGTTTGCCCCATACAAGGCGAGAATATACGAGGTCCAAAAGTTCGCGGAATTAAGTTCGCGGTTCGCGGTTGTAAGTGGGATAAAAAATATATTTGGTTCTCCACCATAGACCTCCAAAAAGTGTTGAAGTGGGGCTTGAGCATTCTCGGCGCCAATGTTACAGTGACTTTTTTTATACTAAGATGTTCAGTAAGTATCCTCAAAATTATGGTTTCTGATACTCCAATTAATGCAGATAGAGGTTTGTTTGACAACCGGGCGTCTTCCAATACAAATTTATCGATTTTTTCGATGGATTCGATGTGGTGGAGTCAAAAAGGTGTCTCGGGCGGGGGACATCTTCAATCGACTCTCTCCCTTATTTTAAAAGTCCATGCCACTAATAAATCAATGTTTTGGAAGGGTAATGATCCCCATAAATGGCTCCCACTTTTTAAATTTAGATTTTCGGAGCTTATTCCTCATTGATAAGGAACTTTATAACGGCAAAATCGTCAATTTGCTCCACAATTGCAGGTAACTTCCGGATTTACCTATTTTCAGGACGATAACTTATTAATTAATTAAACTAGGACGCTGAAATATGGCTTATATTCTTGTAATGAGTTGCTTATTACAATGACACCATGCAAGAAAATCTTCGGACAGCATTGCTTGTAAAAATAATAAATATTTATTGTTTCTTGTGTATTAAATGTTGTATTTCTGCCAAGCGCACATTTTTGTAATCTTTGATGCACCATAGCTTGGAAACTATAAATCGTATCAAAATGAATGTTAGTACTTATTTGTTGGTAATTTATTGACAAATAATTCAGTCTTTGACCATTTTGTCCTAGCTTGTATAGATTTCCTGAAAAATTAGAAAATCTGTAAAACGGGACACTTTTCAAGGGGGGGAGGGGTTAAGCGGCGTGCGGGGGGGGTGGGAGAGTTGTGTATTATAATGTACTCGTATATAGGTATAACATGGCAGCAATAAATTTTAATTATAAATTTTGCCGTTTTGCCCATACAATGAAATCTAGAATGAATACACGTGTGGGTATATGTGGGTGTGGGCCACAGAACACCTATACCCAAGGTGTGGGCTATGCAGTCCCTTTCTCTACTGAATTTAAAAAAATGTATCGCTACCTTAATTTTCCAATAGCCTCTTGACATTTTGGTGTGTCAACCTGTCAAGTCACTCTGTGTCACATAACCTTACTTTCTTCTATTAATTTTGTTTGTTTACCTCGAAGATTTTTCTAAAAAACTGGCCAATTTTATTAAATTATAATGTTTTAAAAAAGCTACAAACTAAAAAACCAAAACCACAATGGATTCGCATTCAAAAGCGAAACTCGGAGTGACGACTACAGCCATAGCTTTAGGTTGTGCTGGGCTCTCCTACATCATTCTCAAATATCGGTACAGAGTGAGGGATGCTGTTGATGCCTTGAACTACTTGACTATAGAAACCGTGAGAACCGAAGAACAGTGTAACAAGATAGTCAGCGAGCTTAGAAGGTATGTTTGTTGTCCATAACTTTGTTCTTCTTTTAACAGTACAGTAGATAAAAAAAAACGTCTTTCCTTTCAGACGCAGTGCCAAACACCAAGCCATAGGGTTTGACTGTGAATGGGTGACCGATGGTGGTAAACGAAGGCCTGTGGCCCTCATGCAGCTCTCCAGCCACGACGGCCTCTGTGGCCTGTTCCGTCTTAGCCATTTGAAAACCATACCTACGTCTTTGAAGGTATGGTTTTAAATTAAAAAGTTCAGTACTCAATCACTCACGCACCAACCATAAAAACGGGGTTTATTTGTGGGAATATAAACTAAGGCCTTTGCATCTACGTGATGAGATGATTTATACAGCGTCCATTGGCACCTTCACTCACAATAGATGAGTGAAGAGACCACTCGGCGCTGCAGTGCCTGATTGAGGATAGATAATTGAAAATCGTTTTAATCGCCATTTGCGACAATACCTGCATTGTTCCCATTCATATAAGCGATTCATTTCCAATCTTTCCCCATTTTTCAGGACCTCCTTGAGGATGAGACAATATACAAGGTGGGCGTCGCGCCTATGGACGACGCACGATACCTCCTCAGCGACTACACGGTCAATCTGAATTCAACCTTAGACCTCAGATACATAGCTCAAGTTTGCGGCTACAGCGCGGGGGGACTGGCTAACTTATCTCAGAGTATACTAGGTTCGTATTAATGATCTACCCATTGTATTTTATTCTAAGAGTTAGGATTCTCCTTATATTTGAGGATCTATGTATCCTCCGTTAATTTGAGAAATATTATACGCCTTGTTTATGTATCCTGTAGTTAGCAAGCAGAAAGCAATTTTTGCTGTCAAAAAAGCACCAATGAGTTTAGATTAGTTCCCGTGTGCTTCGGGCACTACGTTTTTTGCCAAAGTTGCCACAGGTAAGGAAGGGCGAAATTAGCACAGCGAGAAGGATATTTGAAGTATTGCAAGCGATGGCGCAGTGCTTTTTCTTGCGCGATCATTGCCGGATACGTAATCAAGGTTCTAACAGTCAACTTTAATTTCTTTTTATACATTTTTGTCACGCCAACGTAACAAACTATTCAGCTCTTCCCCTATTTCAGGAATCCTTCTGGACAAGAGCTGGAGGGTGCGCTGTAGCGACTGGGAAGCTGAAAACCTGACAGAAAGGCAGCAGAAGTATGCAGCTGCCGACGCCCATGTGGCCATAAAATTATTCGCCTGTTTGCTAAAACAGTTGGAAGGCAAACATTGGCTTTGGTCGTGGTGGAGCAGACCCAATGTTTGGACGGATGTGGCCAAGCTATGTGCGATGTATGCGGACAGGAATTTCAAGGCGAAGCAGGGCATTTCTGGAAGTAAGAAGGAGTAAGTTACGCCATTGAAATACTTTACCTTCGCCTTATTTTACTGTGGTTTTCTAATGACAAAATACAAGATTCGCGGTGTTTTCCTAGAGCATTAGAGAACACTTTATTGTACACCAGAGTTCGACTTTAGACCCCACTAATATTTAAGAAGACGGTATAGGTGCAATAGCGCCGCCAATGCAAGAAAAAATAAAATATCTTCTCTTTGGATGCGTTTTTTGCAAATGACTGACCGTCAAATTCTCAACTGTAGTCTTAACAATTTTCAGGATCTAAGCCCCAGATCGCACGTCCTTGAACCTATGAAAAAAAACCGACTTGTTTTATTTTAATGGGTGGCGCTAGTGTGCATTACCCTTCGTCTTACTTAACTCTATAGCGGCTGTAAGTATTAAAAAAAATATTTTTTTTTCTTTTCAGCGGCAAAGGATCTCTAAACAAAGCTAAAGACAAGAGGTATCCTCACGCCACGCGGTCGAAGCCTCTCTACCACAACTGTTTCTTGGAGGCGCCGGATGGAGAGCTATTGTGTACATGCGATAATAGGAAAGCTCAATGGTAAGAAGGCTCCTGCACATAGGAGCGTTTTTGCTATTTCACGTTCTTGCTTCAGGCTCCCGGGAGGCTTTAGAAAGGGTTCTTCTTCATAGATTCCTCTTGGCCCATCGCTACCATGTCGTACTCGCTTCCCTTGGGAACGGTCTTCCGTCATATAAACTGCCTGGTGGATGCTTCCTCCAGCCGCTGTCCTTATCGCATCAGCCTATCCCGTTGGTGCCCTTCCTCTGGCACGTTTGCCATCTAGAATATGCCGGGGACAGCATCATGTGTCCAAATAAGCTGAGGTTATTTTCTTGGCAGATCATAGATAAGCGTTTTTGGTTATCGAGTTGTTTAATTTTGGACTTTGTCATCGAAGGGATTCTAAGGCGACGATATGGGTTCTCGTGTTTGGCACCATTATTGCGTTTTTGTGTTTGGCTAACACCACACGGGCGAAATAAATGCGACGAATAAGTTAGACGCCCCAGAGTTTTAGATTCGAAAACGGGAAACGAAATCGCAAAAACAGAAATTTTTATGGTCTCAATGTCTATTTACCAGGTATGTAGACAAGGAGCTAGCAGACACAGTATCCTTGGACCCTTTCACTGTGCGCCTACGCTTCGAGCCGTCTGGCCGCTCCGTGGGCTCGACCGGACAATACTACCAGCTCACTAAGGTGTGTGTATGGGTTGTATGGAACAGTACAAGGAGCTAGCAGACAGTATGCTTGGACCCTTTCACCGTGCGCCTACGCTTCGAGCCGTCTGGCCGCTCCGTGGGCTCGACCGGACAATACTACCAGCTCACTAAGGTGTGTGTATGGGTTGTATGGAACAGTACAAGGAGCTAGCAGACAGTATCCTTGAACACTTTCACCGTGCGCCTACGCTTCGAGCCGTCTGGCCGCTCCGTGGGCTCGACCGGACAATACTACCAGCTCACTAAGGTGTGTGTATGGGTTGTATGGAACAGTACAAGGAGCTAGCAGACAGTATGCTTGGACCCTTTCACTGTGCGCCTACGCTTCGAGCCGTCCGGCCGCTCCGTGGGCTCGACCGGACAATTCTACCAGCTGACTAAGGTGTGTGTATGGGTTGTATGGAACAGTACAAGGAGCTAGCAGACAGTATCCTTGGACCCTTTCACTGTGCGCCTACGCTTCGAGCCGTCCGGCCGCTCCGTGGGCTCGACCGGACAATACTACCAGCTGACTAAGGTGTGTGTATCAGTTGTATGGAACAGTACAAGGAGCTAGCAGACAGTATCCTTGAACCCTTTCACCGTGCGCCTACGCTTCGAGCCGTCTGGCCGCTCCGTGGGCTCGACCGGACAATACTACCAGCTCACTAAGGTGTGTGGGCGGGTTATATGGAACAGTACTTAGACAAGGGGCTTGTCTAAGTAGGTACAAAAATACCCGGCTCTCAGACTCCACGCAGCTCGTGCAAGGAGTCTGTTGAAGATTGAAGATACCTACTCTCTGTTAGTTCTAAGCCTGCCGAAATGTTCTTAGCAATGTCGCGCGGATGGAGCTCTTGCTCTATTGCATGTTATAGGTTTAATTATAGGCCATCCGTGGCCTCCCACACGGCTGAATGATTGTTATTAATCAAATCAACAACCACCAATGCCAATGGCTTAACGAACCTCCGAAGCAAGAAAACACTAATTATGATATTGCCACTAGAGGTCACCTATCCATAGACTGGACCATGTTGGACCGACCAAGTCGCTCCACACTCAATGCCACAGTATACGATGTCATACACTTAGCCTCAGAAACAACTGGCGACGCATCGTACGACAAGGATTGCTCCGATCCAATAACCACGACCCTCAGAGATGAGGATACCGATGCAAGGAGGAGGATGATCCATAGACTGACCGTACCTGATGATGAAAAGAGATATCGAAAAACCTAACTCACGTTTCAGGCTTCAGTCAGTCGGGTAAAAATAATATTCGTATTCGTGTGTTTAGTGTTCAATAATGCTTTATTTCCTTCTAGGAAAACAAGTGCGTCGTTTGCGCGGCTGACCGATCGTACATACGAAAGAACGTAGTGCCGAGGGAGTATAGGAAGTATTTCCCAGGTCAGTGAATGTTTCTTTACAGTTCCATAGTTTTAATTTTTACACGTTTTCAAAGTTATTGTCAAGTCTTCAATGGATGGCGCTGATCTTTTTCAGAGAGAACTGGCTGTCGGTGTCTGTATTGTTTTTCTTTTTATAATTCGAACCCAAAGTTTTTTGTTCGAAAGTCCGTTATTGGTTTAATCTTATCTTTAGACAATATTGAGAAACTAATTTAAATATTTTTTTATTTTGGTCCAGTAGTTTTGTTTTTATGCGCTAAAATGTTTTGTTCCTATGACCTCCAACAGTATGCAGACCGTCGCGTGACGTCATAAAGCTGTATCTTTGAAACGTTGTAAAATCCAAACTACTAAACCAAAATAAAAAATATTGAAATTAGTTTCTTATAATAGCCAAAAGTTTTGAATAAGCCAATAACGGACTTTCGAACAAAAAACTTTGGGTTCCGAATTAAGTATAGGCACCGTATTGACATTCCATTTTAGGGTTCCGTATCCAAAGGATAAAGGGCCCAAAGGGACCCGATTACTAAGACTCCGCTGTCCGTCTGTCACCCCAGGCTGTATCTCATGAACCGTGATTGTTAGAATGTTGAAATTTTCACAGATGTATTTCTGTTGCCGCTATAACAACAAATACTTAAAAACAGAACAACAAACGTGATTTGCCGTTTTGAACCCTTCGTGCGCGAGTCCGATTTGCACATAACCGGGGTTTTTCTTCTTTTTGTATTAAGTTTAGGACGCTGTATTGACCATTAATTCCATTTTCGTATCTTCCGATGTCATATATGCATTTTCGGATCTTCCAATAACAACTTCCCTAACAAGCTATTTCTGAAAACTGTCGCACCTCTTATAGTTTTGCTAGATTGTCGTCGCCAATGCGCTTAGAATGTGCTGTGGCCGGGCCACACACACCAAACGTCCGAATGGTATGAAGTTTAAGGCTTAATAAGGGCTATCTAGCGCCACCAATCAAACAGCAATAATCAGCAGATAAACCCTTTCAAGGTTTCAGCTGATTTTAAACTGTAAATTATGTACTGTAAACTTATATATATATTGATTAAATAAAAAAAAAAATTAAAAAAAAAACATGGCTTTTTTTATAACCCCCTTTTTGAAAAAGTTAAACAACAGAGTTTTCTATATATTACTAATAGCAATTTTTAGAATCCACAACCTGAAATCTAGGAACAACAACCTAGGCTACAATTTCGTTTATGCCAAAAACGGCCGTTTCTGCCAAAAGTTAAATTGTAGCCTAGATCCCTGGGTCTCGGCTCTGGGCTGATGGTTCTAAAAATTGCTATTAGTAATATAGAAAACTCTGTTGTTTAACTTTTTCAAAAAGGCGGTTACAAAGACAGCCATGATTTTTTTTATCATTGGTGGAGCTAGTTAGCCCTTATTAAAGCCTTAATACAAAACATTCTTATTTCTCCCGTTGGCAGAGGTAATGAAGGACCACTCCTCCCACGATGTGGTGTTACTGTGCGTGGAGTGCCACCAACGCAGCAATATGGCGGACCGGAGCGTGCGCGCCCGCTTGGCGGCCGTCTGTGGCGCTCCGCTTAGCACTGAGGGAGATAACGCGAAATACCTAGAAGATGCTGACGTCAAGTAAGTGTCTCCTTGGTAGTACTTAAGGCGCGGTGCATAGTGAATTAGCCCGCGCGCAAAGAAAAATGCACAACATCGATTCCTGTATCAAATACACTAAACAAATCAAAAATATTTACATATCAAACACTAGAATTAGGTGAGACCTATCTAACACAGCCAGTTTCATGTTGATATCCATAACAGATTGCAAGATATTTTCGCTGAAAAAAAATAGGCGGCGCACTTTTTTTCAGCAAAAATATCTCTAAACCGTTTATGAATGTCAAGAAAAGTGGCCACTTTTGGCGAGAATTTATTGCATTCGTAGGTTCTAGGATCTGGAATCCAAATCTTAGGTCCTAAAAATAGGTTAAGCCTCGCGTAAGAAATCACAGAAGAGTTTTTAGCAAAAAACGCATACAAAAAGAAGATATGACAATTTTTTCAATGGCGGCGCTAGTTGTACGTCCTATTGTGCCTTAAATTAAAATCTCCCTTTGCAGAAAAGTGCGGTCAGCGGCGCGGGCGCTCCTCTACCAATCGAAGAAGCACGTGCTCCCAGCGGCGAGGAGACAAGAGCTAGAAGCGGTGGTTCTGAACTACTACCCTCAACACCAAGAAGTTACCACAGAGTTGCTGGAAGAAGCCTCGAGTGCGCAAGTCGTGTAAGTTCGGGAACGGTGGGGAATGCTCGGTTCTGGTCGTTCATTTGTTTGCTAAGCACTTGTCTTAACCCCCGATCAAAAAGGGGGCCGTAATAAGTTCGACCGTGTGTCTGTCTGTGGCACCGTAGCTCTTAAACTGGTGAACCGATTTGGATGCGTTTTGTTTTATTTGAAAGCAGGTTTACTAGCGAGTGTTCTTAGATATGTTTTATCAAATTCTGTTCAGTCTTTTATGAGATATGCTTACATGAAGCTAAAATGTCAGAAGTATTTGAAAATTAGTAGTTTTTTTCACTGAAACAAAGTGGTCGAAATTCCACATAGTGAATTAGCCCGCGCGCAAAGAAATATGCACAAAATCGATTCCTGTACCAACTACACAAAAAAAAAGAAAATGTTCACATATCAAACCCTAGAATTAGTTGAGACCTATCTAACACAGCCAGTTTTGTGTTGATATCTTTAACAGATTGCAAGATATTTTGCTTGAAAAAAAGTGCGCCGCCTATTTTTTTTCAAGCAAAATATCTTCAAAACGCTTATGAATGTCAACACGAAACTGGCTGTTTTAGATAGGTCTCAACTAATTCTAGGGTTTGATATGTGAACATTTTCGTTTTTTTTAGTGTATTTGATACAGGAATCGATTTTGTGCATTTTTCGTTGCACGCGGGCGATTCACTATGCACAGCGCCTTCCCAGAACTAGCGCCGCCAATTTAAAAAAAATATCTTCTAAAATCAAAGAAGATATGATTTTTTTTCCATTGTATCGTGCCCCGGTATTTTTAAAACTAAAGCCGCAATCACGATCATAATCTCGATACCTTTGAAATGGATCGCGATAGATTCAAAAGTTAGACAATGGCCGGTTTTCAACTGACAGTTAAAAGCTAAATTCAAAGCCCTTGGTAGATGGCGCTCATAGGCTTGGCCATACAAGGGTTGTGTGTGGCTGTAAAATTTCGCTTACACAGATTAATAATATCTTCAGAAAAAGCTAAATTTTACAGTCGTGAAAACGTCTCTAAGCCTCAGGATCTAAAGGTTGAAAATATATCTTATTTCAGGTTTGAGAACGCCGACTATGAGTCTCACGGCAGCAAGGTCGTGGATCATTACCTGGCGCACGACGGACTACTGAGGCTCGAAGAGATATGGCGGGAGCACTTCCTGTCGTCGATGAACCCGCGGCACATGCCGCCGCTGTGGTCCGTCACACACAACGAGGAGAGGTGGGCGCCGTGACTTATTATTTGAAAGCAATTGTTGCCGGTCAACCTACTCGTGGTACAGTCGGCCACACGGTAGGATACACCTTTTTGTTCGATTGGCGCCCTTATGCCGCGCGCGGTAAGAGCTGCCATGGGGTATCTATGACTGTGGCCGACAGTACCTACAACAAATTGCTTAGTTCGGTTGAAAGGCGAAGTGAGAAAAGAAAATCATGGAGGCTTACCCAACCACCATGTGGGATTAAAGCTTGGAAGAGAGAGAGAAAGAGAGAGAGAGAGATATTGAGAATCTAGAACCATAAGGGTGGGGGCACTACTTATAAAAAAACACGTTTTCAGTATTACCTATTGTTCCGAAAACCACCGAGGAGTTTCGGTTACGGTTTCTCATTTTTCTCCATATTATATTTTTCCAGAATGCGGGTCCGGTTCGATGAGGGTCGCCTTTCCCAAGAAGATGTGAAGCTGCTGGGCCTATCTAAGTGGATAACTACTTGAGAGGACTGAATACCGCGCAAAAACATATTTATGTTGTTCTAAGTTATCTTGTTTTTAATCAATAAATAAATTTTACCTATATTTTTCGAATTTATTTTTTGTTTGGATCCCGCTCGACAAAGCTTTGTCAGTCTCAGTCACTTTTAATTTTAATGATTCGCGATATTCATACAAAATTTGCTTCCTGACTAGGTACCTGTTATAAATGTATGTAGAATGTAGATAAATTACATGTCGGGATTCTCGGGATAATAAAGGCGCGTGAGACTCCAAGACAAGCATGATGATGCGCTCCAATCCAATGAAACTTATATCCACTAGCACCACGGTGAGTTGAAAAAATACGTGAGCATGAGTTTTTCTGAAAGAAATGTTTTGTTGGATAGTTTTGCAAAAAGTTCCCTCTACGCCGTAGACCTTGACCTTGTCTTGATCGTAGAAGCCGTAGTTCCACAGATTAGACAGGATACTAAGGGCGGAAACCCTCTACACAGAGAAGGCTGTGCCCTCTACCTTCGACACACCCGACTTCGAGCCCGTTTCGCTAAAATCAAATTGTGTGAAATAAATTATTCTCAAATTATTAATTTCCTTTCGGCCAAAATGAGTAACAAAACCAAAACTAACAAATAACAATCGATTTCTCCGATTGATAGTGAAAGAAATACAATAAAAATATGTAGTGAAATAAATATCATATTTTGAAACGCAAGTCACACAGAGTGGGAAAACGAGGGTTCGTTGCCATAGCAACTGTCAAAACTTGACTGACAGCCGCCGTCAGTGTTGCCGTTTTAGCCACTTTATGGCTAGATCTAGCGGATTTTCAACGGGTTTAGCTACAAAATAATCTGTTTTAGCCACTCAATGTTATCTAGCCACATCTGGCTACTTCTGGAGTTTTCTTGATCACAAGGTATAAACGAACCTCCATTACGCTGAATTCAACTAAAATGATCAGAAACCAGCTCAATATAAGAAAAAAAGTTGTGTTATCGCCTTTAGTTCTAGCAAAAGTTGCAAAATCAGATAAATCAATCGTTTCTGTAACACCAAACTCGTCATCAAACGTCGAGGAATAAATTGTGGATGACATCGTGAAATAGATTCTTTTTTAAATTATGTAAATTCAACAGTGTATTTTTTGTGGTATACCTAAATCTTTGAATTCAGCAGTTTTGAAAAGTATTAAAATATAATAGGTATCCATGTTTATTTTCTTTTTTCATCCAAGCCTCAGTTGCAATAATTTTTAGCCACTTCTAGCGGAATTTTGAAATCGAATTTATTACAAATCTAGCAACATTTCCCTCTGACATAGCCACAAACCAGGGTGACCAGATTAGGCGAATTGTCGCCATTTAGGCTACCTCAGGAGGTCAAACGGCAACCATAAAATGCGATCGGCGACCAGTAGCCATTTAGGCTACCTTAGAAAATGGGAACAGGCGATTTAGGCTATCTCAGGATTATTTCGCATTTATTTAGGCGATTTAGGCTATTATCGCAAATTTATTGAACCATTCCTTGATTATTCCTTAAAATGCTTGTAACAATACGTAATACGCACGTGGAAAGGAGGCTGATGGTGACGAAGAACTTTTTCGGGAAGTTATTATTTTAGTTTGAGACCGAATTAAAAAAAAGAAATGAAAATTATTAGATTTTTTAAATATTTTTTTTTGCTCTACACTGGTTTTTTTTTAGTTTTTATTATTATTTTATTCAATTTGGGCTTCTAGGCTCAAAAAGTTAGGCGATTTAGGCTAAATAGACGAGAAAAAAAAATTGGCGATTTAGGCTACTCGGAAGACAAAATTAGGCGAATCGAGTTAGCTAAAATCTGGTCACCCTGCCACAAACTAGATTGCCCTGGCGGCAACACTGGCCGCCGTTTTGTTTTGAATTTATAATCTAACCGAAATCGCATCATAAAATAAAATTTTGTGCGAAATTGCGAATTTAATCAAATAAATTAGACGAGATGACCAATCCTAACAAGAAGCAGGTCAAAATTACGAAACTATGGAGAAAAGGTATGTTTTATTACAGGATTTAACCTACAAAAACCATGTCTATCAACTTTTACTATTTCTGTTTACATTAAGGCTATATCCATCTTATTAGGTGTCGCCCGAGTGCCGGAAGATTGCGAAGAACTCAGTGAGGAAATAAAGCAACTGGAGCAGGCGCTGAAAGACAAACAGATGGAGTTGTTCAGACTACAACGTGAGAGTCACAAGCGTAAACTCGCGCCGAAGAAAGCTGTTGCTAGCACACAATTTATCAGGCCGGAGGTAAGGGGCATTGTTCTTTAACGCCTGGGCTTTAGGCCTCAAGTCTGTGATGGTTTGATAAAGCCTCAGGCCTCAAGTCTGTGAAGGTTTGATAAAACCTTAGGCCTCAAGTCTGTGATGGTTTAATAAAGTTAGGCCTCACGTCTGTGATGGTTTGATAAAGCCTTAGGCCTAAAGTCTGTGATGGTTTGATAAAAGTTGTAGGAAAAATTTGATTTTTGAACTGGTAGCTCTTAAACTGGTGAACCGATTTGGATTTTTTAGATAGCTGATTTTGTAGCGAGTGTTCTTAGATATGTTTTATCAAAATCGGTTCAGCCGTTTATGAGATATGCTAATTTGAAGCTAAAAAGTTTAAAATTTTTTAATTTAGTAGTTATAATGTGACCTCTTTTTGTACCGTTACCCTAAAGCTTATATTGTGCGCGATAAGAGCTACCATTGGTAAGCATCTCACTCACCTCTAAGTAGCACTCAAAGAGAATATAACACTACGTTTAGTAGCACTTACACCCTTTCGACTAAGGCCCACCCAACGCGACTAACAAAAATGCATGTAAAAGAATGTAAGTGCATTGAAAATAGAGTTTTGATTCTCTCAAAAAACAAGTACCAGCCGACTAGGATTTTCAAACGTAGATAATTTGTTATGTTACCTCTGGAAGCGTTAAACCAATATTTGCCCTTCCTCCCAAAAACAGAAAATCATAGCCCAAAACAACATCGAGCACCTGGAACGCAACATGGGGCTTATGTCCATGCTCACCGGCATGACGGTGAGGTCCTACGTGGCCGGGGACCACTGTGTTGTCATCTACCACATGCAACACAAGAGTGAACTTGCTGTAGAACATGGCCTGAGGATCGATATGACGTCAGGTGGGTTTCATTTTGGCAACTTACTTAGGCCTTTGCATCTACGTAATGAGATGATTTATGCAGCGTCAAATCAATAGATGGCTGCAGTGCCGGGACATTAGGGGCACTGATGGCAGATGCATAAAGTCCATTGTGGAATGGCAACCTCAGGAGGGGAAGAGATCGGTTGGCAGACCACGAGCCAGATGACATAGCCCAAGTAGCCAGAAATCAGTGGTTGCGTCTGGCACAGTATCGTGAGAGGTGGCGTGAGCATGAAGAGGCCTTTACTCAGCAGTGGGTGTTAACAGGCAGATGATATTTTTTATTTTACTTTATTTGGGAAACAAACAGTACAATTTATAAATTATTAGAACACAAACATATGTGAAGTTTCCACTTAAAAATAACACTGACACAGAGACATAGCAAATAATATAGCTTATATTAACATAATATAGCTATGCATATAAACGCTATGTTATTTGCTATGATAATGATGGTGATGATGATGACAATCCATTATTCTCAGGTGAAAACACAGTCTCCAAGATGTCGATGCCCATGGGTTTTAACTTCAACGCTGTGGTGGAGAACTTTGACAACATCATGACCGCGGAATGCCTCGGGTCCATCCGGAAGGCTTTGGTGGCCTACTACGATCGGCTCGAGCAGTTCCAGGCATTGAAGGTGCGTGGTGAATATGTGGATTTGTTTTCAATTAATAAGAGACTATTATACGATCAGAGCTAGTGAAGCTGGAGAAAAAAAAGTAGCTAGCATCTAGATACTTAGTATTAGATAGTAATAAGTATCTGATTTATATACCTTTTTTTTACTTTAGATAATATTTTGACGTTCAATGTAAATAATTTATTTATAGAATATTGAATAAAACAAATTGATTCTGATTCTATTGTAAATGCGAATGGTGGTTTTCACAGTTCTGGAGAACACAGTAAGTACTCCAAGATCGTTGATTCTCCTAACTCTAAATAATAAAAAACCGGCCAAGTTGGAGTAGGACTCGCGCAGCGAGGGTTCCGTACCACCATTCTATGCATTTCATTAAAGAAAAAAAAAAGTGCTGGTCGGACTCAAGCACTTCTAAGGGGTATATGCGACGCAGTTCCTTTTAAATAGCTGAACAAAAATAGCTCAGTTTAGCTTAAAATTTAAAAAACTGAACAATTAGGATTTCCCGCCACTAGTCTTAGCAGCTATGAAAAAAAAGCTGCATTTTATGATGAAAGCAAGCCGTATTGCCCAGTGGTAGAAGGGACAAAAATAAGTGATTTGACTCGCAGCAGCACAAGTTTCATCCCTTAGGAACAGAGAGGGCGCCACTTCTAAAAATAAACTTTGAAAATTTCTAACAACCTAACGGGTGAACCGATTTCAATGATTAATGTCTTAATTGAAAGAAAATTACTTATTGTACAACCAAAAAAATAAGATTAAAAAAAAAACTATGATGGCTGCCGTAAATCCTACGTTTTCTAATTTTTTATTTTTTATTTGTGTATTTTTACTGAACTATGCAAAAAACTTGTATGAAAAGGGTAAAATTTTTGTAAGTAATATCATTACTAATTTAATAATAAATTTAATAAAAAAAATTGCATGCCAATATCTTTAGTAGTTTAGGAAATATTTAGGTTTACATGTGCTGGAAAAGCGGGGTATTGCCCTCGCGTCATAGTAACTAAGTAGAGAAATAAACTTATTTTTGTGATGGAAAATCTAGCCATTTTGCACAGTGATATTGGATACTAAAATAAGCAATTTTACCCGCAGCAGCAACATTTTCATCCCTTAGGAACACAGATGGCGCCACTTATTTAACAAAACTTCAAAGTTTTGTATAAAATAAACGGCTCTACCGATTTTCATGATTTAAACGCCCAATGATTGGTTTTTATACCATAATACACATAAAATATAAATGAGTCAAAAAAGTATTGGAAATAAAAATAATAAAAAATAATTTGTAAAATAAAAGTGTTTTCATTGAGGATGATGAATCTTGTATTTATTCTTTCTAGTTTTTGACAAATACTTACACATCATTTCTCATTTGCCTTCTCACAGATGTGTACAATAAGGTAATGCCTAACAGTTCACGAGTTTCCTTATTTTATTTGGAATACTACATTGAATGCATTGAATACAGTTTACTCAGAATAAGCGACTAAAAATTTACGTATAACAAATAAAATAAGGAAACTCGTGAACCGTTAGGCATTAACGTTGTTGTACACATCTGTGACAAGGCAAACGAGAAATGATGTGTAAGTATTTGTCAAAAACCAAAAAGAATAAATACTTGATTCATCATCCTCAATGAAAACACTTTTATTTTACAAAATATTTTTTATTATTTTTATTTCCAATACTTTTTTTACTTATTTATATTTTATATGTATTATGGTATAAAAACCAACCATTGGGCGTTTAAATCATGAAAATCAGTAGAGCCGTTTACTTTACACAAAACTTTGAAGTTTGGTCGAATAAGTGGCGCCATCTGTGTCCTTAAGGGATGAAAATGTTGCTGCTGCGGGTAAAATTGCTTATTTTATTCTCCACTATCACTGTGCAAAATGGCTAGCTTTCATCACAAATAGAAGTTTTTTTCTCTACACAGTTACTATGACGCGAGGGCAATGCCCCGCTTTTCCAGCACATGTAAACCTTAATATTTCCTGAACTGCTAAAGATATTGGCATGCAGTTTTTTTTATTAAATTCACTATTAAATTAGTAACAATATGAATTACAAAAAATATACCCTCATTATACAATTTATTTGCATAATTGAGTAAAAACTGAGAAATAAAAATAAAAAAAAATACAAAACGTTGGATTTAGGGCAGCCATTATAGTTTTTTTTTTAATCTTATTTTTTAGGTTGTACAATAAGTGATTTTCTTTCGATTAAGATATTAATCATTGAAATCGGTTCACCCGTTAGGGTGTTAGAATTTTTCAAAGTGTATTTTTAGAAGTGGCGCCCTCTCTGTTCCTAAGGGATGAAACTTGTGCTGCTGCGGGTCAAATCACTTATTTTTGCCCCTTCTATCACTGTGCAAAGCGGCTTGCTTTCATCATAAAAAGCAGCGTTTCGGTAAAAAATGGCCGTAGCTGCTATAGCTACACGCTGCTAAGTCCAAGGGTAGACGACAGCAACGTGGCGGGAAATTCAAAATTTTTACAGTTTTTTACATTTTGTAGCTAAACTGAGCTATTTTTGTTGAGCGATTTTTCGTTCGCGGCAATAACATAGTATTCTTTTCATTATTGTGAACAATAAAACAACAATAATTCAGCCGATTATGTGTTCTGGTCTACGACAAGTTTTTTGGGCAGTGCTTCTGCTTCGTAGACCAGAACACATAATCGGCCGAATTATTTTGTTCTTTTGTTTACAATAATGAAAAGAATACTATGGCCTGGTTTCTGAGTTGAGAATTTTGCTAAGCAAATGGGTAAGTATCGTCCTGTCTCTGCAGATTTCTCACAAAAGAGCGTGACAGAGCGATACGTAAAGTATGTGCTTAGTAAAATTCTCACCTTAGAAACCGGGCCTATGTTATTGCCGCGAACGAAAAATAAACTGTGAAAATTTTGAATTTCCCGTGTTTCCTCTCCAGGACTTCCTGATCCTCAAGGGGCAGTTGTTCAAGGCGCTGGACGGCAGCCACATGGAGCTCACCTTCACGATATCCTCGGAGGAGGAGGAGGAACAGGATCCCTGCCAGGTCGTCCTCATGCTGGACTACAGGGTGTATGACACGAGACCCAAGCAGTACATGGTAGAGGCGAATGGTAATTGAAGCTTTATTTGAAGCCGGATTGTTCCAGTAGACTCGGAGAACTTCTCCTGCTTCGCTCGCTCGTTCAATTAAGCGAGCGAAGTTTTCCGAGTCTACTGGAACAATCCGGCATTTATATGTTTGTATGTATATTTGTATAAATGTTCGTTCGACGATAACTTGAGTAAATTTTGTCGGATCGTCATGAAATTTTGTAGGCAGGTAAATGAGGGAAAGAGAATTTTTAAGTTCGAACATGAGCCAAATCGGCCGCGGGGTTGCCGAGATATGGGGTCGCGAGTTCATAGTTCGGCGCGAGCGAAGTTCTCCGAGTCTACTGGAACAATCCGGCGTTTGTATGTATGAATGTTCATTCCACGATAACTTGAGTAAATTTTGTCGGATTGGTAGGCAGGTAAATGAGGCAAAGAGAATTTTTAAGTTCGAACATGAGCCAAATCGGCCGAGGGGTTGCCGAGATATGGGGTTAAGAGTTCAAAGTTCGAGGCGAACCACTAGTAATGTTTTTTTTTATCCCTAGATCTATCAGAAGGCGCAGCCGAGGTGCTACGGGAGCAATGCGCCATCTTCCGGCGCAAGCCGCTAAAACAAGCCTTCAAAGAGTGCTTCGTCAAAGGAAATGGACCTTACAAGTTGGGCCAGCACGTAAGGAGACTTTTTATTCTTATTTATCACTACATTTTTTACACTTATTTTGACCCCCGTCCTAAAAAGAGAGGTGTTATAAGTTTGACCGTTATGTGGGTGTGTGTCTGTCTGTCTGTGGCACCGTAGGCCGTAGCTCTTAAGCGGGTGAACCGATTTGGATGCGGTTTTTATTCATTTGAAAGCAGGTTTTCTAGCGAGTGTTCTTAGATATTATTATGTTTAATCAAAATCTTGATCTTCAACAACTCAAGTTCTACGACTTTAGTAAAAACGCATTTTTTTTCCGTAATTTAAAAGTATCGGGCTATGAGAAGAGTCTTAGAACAAAAGTTGTTGGAACGTGTTTCAGGAATAAAGCTATGTAAAAATTGCCCTGTGTAACTACCGACGCCTTGCGAGGTCGCTGGCAAAAGCTAGTTGAAAACATGGAAACTACAAAATCCCCTCTCCCGCAGTCGTTTGTGCCGACCGTCCCCGCGCCGCGACCGCAGAAGAAACGTCTGCGCACGCAGCCCTACCGTCACAACGTCGACGACACGTTCCGGACGGACGACTGCTCGGGCTCGGAGAGCAGCGGCGACGACACACGGCAGTTGGCGGCTTACGGACGACATTAGGCTGTGTATAGGCAATATTGAAAAAATCATATAATTATTAGACACACTGGATGAATTTAACCGGTTGAGAATCAGCCATGTTGATTTATTAAGTTATAAGTTTATAACCCGTGCCATTAAAGAAACGATATACAGGGTGTTAAAAGACCGCCAACAGAGCCGAAAGGTACGCATACTAGACACCAAAACAAAGTACTTTTTCGATAAATTATTGCTGGGAAATAATTTTGGTTTTTTAGGTTATAATTTTGGAAAATATTTTATCGCGTAATGGAAGTGTAACGCAGACAATTCATAGTGCGCAAGCGTTGACATAAACTTAGGCTACTTACGCTCGAGGTGCCGATGTTTAGAATACATTGCGGGTTGCAATTTCAGCGTCGTTTTTTGTAAGAAATATTCAAAATTTTGATATGTTTCCTTGTGTTCAGTATTTCTGAACACATTTCTGCAAAAAAAATTTTTGAAAAGTCCGACTTTGAACCTTATTATCTCGGAAACCGTTGATTTCCCAGGCATAGTTCCTTGGGCAAAAATGATCCTTATGATGAGGACAATACGTGGTTTCCCGCTTTGTTGGCGGTCTTTTAACACCCTGTATAAATGGCGGACACTCTCGCGCCCTCTCGCTTTAATCATATCTCCGTCTATTCGTAACGTTAGCAAAGTCATTTTAGGCAGTCCTGATTAGTCACCTACGCTTGGCTAATAAAACACGCCAAAATACGTTCGCCTCTTATTGATTTTTTAAATGTTTGTCGAGTTATTTCAATATTGTAGTTTACGCGAAGTGTTGTTATTTGTTGAGGTTTGTATTATTTACTACGTTTTAATATTTTTGATCTTTTTTTCATAAAGATTGTTGTTTAATCACAAACCCAACGTAGAACAATTACCTAAACAATAAAGAAAGCATCGTAAAACAATATTTCCTAACCAAAAATGTAAGAAAGTTTTAGGTATGAACCGAAATCGTATTTTCGTAACCTCTTTTTCAGACCTTACCATAGGTACCCGCCGCCATTTTCATATCGTTTCTCTATTGTTAGACGGCTTATAACAAAAATAATTAGTTTTTGCAACGGTTTTAACATGGTACACACGAGTTCACACGACAGCACGTCAGACTGTACACTTTTAATGTAAAATCACCGGTAACGTAACCGAGTAGAGTGCTAGCGTGTAAAGGTCGACGTGCTGTCGTGTGTACGTGGAACATGGTGATAAATCCTAGATTCGGCGCTGAGCGCGCTCTTATTAGTACAGTAATAAGGTTGCACTTTGTCTGCGTATACCGCCACACAGTGGTCGATTTGTACGATTTAGGCGGCCAAAACTATTTTATGCTTTATTTCAGTAATAAATACGACAACAAATGCTAATCTGGTATTTTAGAGTGAATATATATGTTTATCCCTATTCGTTTCATTGAAAGCGTATTTTTCTATACAAAAAAACATTTCTGTGAAAATATTTTTGTAAATAGCGCCAATGTTTTTAAATTTTCTTTAAATCTCCCTTTGGTGTAAAATATATATTTTGAGTTCATTTGAATTATCGAAATCGGCTTAGTAGTTTTTGATATTTGGGTTAAGACTTATCACAATTTGTTAAGTAAAAGACGGCCGTACATAAAAAAAAATGTTTATTCTCTACAGTCTGCATGCCTATTGAAATTGAAAATAAAATATGGATGACAAAAAAATACAGTATACACTAAAATTAAATGGTCAACAGTTATTACCACATTATTATACTAAATGTTACTTACAATGTTAGGTACCGAATCATAAACAATAAGACAATATTTTATGAAAGTTTAACATACAAATTGTTATGTTACTCTTTAAAAGACAATTCTTCCTCACCGTCACTTTCCATGCATTTATCACAAGTGCCTTTTGTATTTGGCTCTGCAGGAAGCAAAAGCTCCAAAGTTTTCTGCAAAAATGGTTTTGATCGGATCTTCTTTTTTTTTCTCATTGAACTGATGAGCGGATCTGATGTCAAGAGTAACCTGTGATAAATATCAAGGTTACAGTTTTCGCGTGAAAACTTTCGAGCAAAGTTTAGACGGTATGAGCGAAAGTGCTTATTACGAGCTTCTGCAGCTTCCTCCGAAAGTTGACCAATAGGCACTAGAGAATTTTCTATAACTTTTCCACCATGTACCAAAATTTTATGCATGGTAGGAGTCATAGAATGCCAACCATATAACTCTACAAACAGTTTTGCTGTCTCCATGGCGTATTCATCAAATTTCGGGACATCTATTTTGTGACCGCTTGATATGGCTTCCAAAATAACTTTAATTCTATAAATAAAATTAAAGTCTGTTCCCGTTATTTCAGCAGCCAGATGTGGGTTTTCAAAAAATCTTCTACTAGTATTGCCGTCATTTGTGTTACCAAAATTACATTTTGGCATAACTACCAAGATACCTACTTCTTCTCTGAATCTTTGCTGAATCTCTTTTTTTTTTGTTGTTCTAGCATCTTTTCTGCTTTGGTTCTTTTTTCACGGTATTTCCCAACGGGCAATTTATAAGCTAAATGTAAAATACTCTCGAATAATCGAATTCTGGCATGTAAAGTTGATAGGCCAAATTCAAGCGATTCTGGGTGAATTTCGTTTTTTTTACTTAAGTCATTAAAGTTTTTTGAAGTGGCTCCGCATATGTAGCATCTACTCGTTGATTTGGTGTCAGTCGCCGCATTGCAAACTTTGCCGTCCACCATGGTCATTTTAAGACTGTGGCTAACCGAGAATTTTTGCCCATTCAGTTCCAATTCCGTGGCTTTTAGGGACTTCACACTGTCCCGAACGTAATTTATTTCATCTTTTGTAATGTCTGTAGACTCTTTTATAAATCTGAATCGTATCGGGCGGCAATATCGTGGTGAAGAAGGAGTCGGGTTTTGCCAAACCATTTTTGTTTTGTCTTCGCTGCAAACAATTTGTAGAGGCACGAATGAGCTCAAAAATATATTTGCATCTGAGTCGGCGTCATTCATTAACTTTTGTTTGTATTGAGCTTGTTGTGAACCATCACAACCCCATTTGCAGATAATCTGCAAGGAATTTCTCTCAGTTTCTGTAAGAGTCATTAGTACTTCTTCGAGGAAAATTGATAATCGCGTGACGGTGTGATCTAACAAAGATTGTAGATCACTTTCAGCACAGGAAGCGGTCACTCGTAGCGTCTCTTTGGGTGGGTAACATTCCTGTTTAGCCTTCAACACTAATTCGTAGCACGGGTAAAAGCTTCTGTTGGTTGCTCGCACAATTTCATATTGACTTCGTGTCAAATCAGCGTCCACGCACATTCGCAGTGCCTCCCGAGGCGTAAGGGGATCTTGTGCCTTTGATTTGGAATGTCTTTTTTTACATTCGTTTGCGGCTGCAGGCGAATTTGTAATATCTTTTAGGACTTGCGAGGCGTTTCTTTTTCCTTCTTTTTGTAAAAAAAGCGCTGCGTGAACTATCACTTCTTTGCCTACAGAGGAGCGAACTTCTTCTGTTTTCCTCCTTTTAGTTCTTTCACTACATTCACTGAATGTTTTGCTAGGTCGTCCTGACTTATTATGCGTTTTTATGGGCATCTCGAACGTTCCTGCTAACCATGCATCATTGCTTATAAGAAATTTTTCTAGCGTGTTGCGTGCTTTGGACCATCTCTTTTTTATTTCTGTTTTAAAATATGAAAATTTATGATTTATATACTTTTTGTCTTCGTCGGAGTCCCCGTAAGACATTAACAAATAATTTTGTAAGTATTCCAATTTGTCGTTTATTGATGGAGAGTTTTCCTCAATCATCTTATCAAAAAGATATCTGCGAGTTACTACCTCCATGCCCGAGTAACTTGATGAACCTAGAACAACGAAAAGGAATTTTAACGCAAAAGAAACAAAAAAGGAATTTTTCTCACTTTCTGCCTAAGTTAATGAATTATTATTTTTCTCGCGAAGTGGTCAAAGGTGGTGGCTATTTTTTTTGTGGTTATCTGCTCAAAGAGCTATACTATTAGAAACCATAAGGAATTTAACTCGGACGGTCTCGGAAGTACAACATTTTTACTATTGAAAATAAAAAAATGATAATATTTTCTATGAAAAAGGGCGATCTTTGATACGTTGTAACTGCACTAAATATTGATATTCCTTATCTTAATTTAAATTATATTTGAAGGAGCTTACCTGAATTTTCGACTTCCATCACTTTCACTTGTAACTGAATAATATCCAATGAAATATTCACTTTAGAATATCGGTTGCGCTAAGAGTGTCGAGAACGAACGCGTACAGCTTGCGCGACGATCAAGTTCCGACTACCTGTGGGGGCGCGCACGCAGTTCTAGGAACTGGGGAGGGGTGGGGTTTGGGCAGTCGGGGTGTCTATTTTTCCGGGAATCAATTTGTTTTGTTATAAGTTAACTTTGAGAAATGGACTTTTGGCCGCCTAAATCGTACAAATCGACCACTGTGCGCCAGTCGAGACGAGGTATTGCGCGGGCAAAGTGCAACCTTATTACTGTACTAATAAGAGCGCTCCGCGGACATTTTGTCCGCCACTGTCCGTCGTTTGCTCAGGTCTGAATGTGGACATGTGGAATCGGAGTTTAACTAATCCCCGATCCCGATCATGCGTGTTTTATTTTAAGGGCTATGAATGTATGGTGATGTTATTTGTATATCTGCAAGTATAAAGAAAGAAAACAGCCGTGTAATTTATAAACTTTTATTGGAAATAAAAATAAAAAAAATATTTTATACCATTCTCGTTCAGTTTTTTTTTGTCTTTACAATAATATCTGAAGAGTGTCATGAGAGTTCATGAGACGTGTCTCCCTCAACTTATAAAAGCATTTGTATTGGCTTCGTGATGTTACTCTAGCTTTGTCTCTTTCAAATCGAAGATTAGATACATTTGAACTATTGCTATCTCTCTTGTGACTCAGCTAAAAAAATCAATCTTCATCTCAGCAGACTACCATTATACATAAAAAGTTGCAAGATGTATTTTTCTAGATTTGTGCGCTTTATTTATCCATACCTAATAAGGGTTTCTCTTCTATAAACGTAGAGGTAGACATACTTAAGCTTAGACAATCTACTTCTATTCCATACAAAATTTTATATTATAATAACTTTGACCCACTGGTCATTTAAACAATAAATAGTAGGAATAGGGCAAAACAATTTGAGACCTCCAAATACATTTTATTTCTTTCAATTGAGCCCATTCGGTTAAAGAATATCCGAATTAGTTTACAAAACAGGTAATTCAATAGGATTAACATGAAACCTTACAGCAAAACAATAATTAGAAACGCTACTCTAAAAGTAATGTTCGACTCACAGATTGCAATAGAAATCTCCATCCATTGATCAATGGAAAAGAAAGTTGATCAATGTTTGGAATTTAAAGTTTACTCTCTCCTCTCACCCTCTCGCTAATTGATCTCACTAGAGCGAGCAAGACAGCAGTGTATGGCGCGGTATACGACTATTCGTGCGAAAGAGAAGTCGTTACCCAAAGGAATAGAACATTACTTTCGTAGTAAGGCCTCTTGCGTCTGCGTTCGTCGAAAAGTAACACTACATTTTGCTAATATATGACTGGAATCTATAAAAACACTGGAAGTAGTTAAATGGAAAGAATCGAGGAACACAGACACATTCACTTCTTCCATCCATCCACAAAAATGCATTGCACAGTTGACTTGTTGAATAAAAGATAACAATATCAAATTCACCTTTCACGCGTGTGAATTTGACATTTTTATCGCGCGAGTGAGCAGAGCAGAGTCGGCTTTACTAGCTTACGCACAAAGCTAGTTTTTATTTGCACGGAGCGAGAGCTTAAAAAGCACTATGGGGGTGAGATAGCAGCTGTAGACGGCGCTAATCTGTTGTCTGACTGGCATCCTAGAATGAAGCAGCTGATTTTCCTTTTAAGATTGCGGCATTGACTTCGCAGGACCGGTCACTATTTACGGATCGCCCTTAAGTTTGACAGGTCCTTTCTTTTCTTCCCTACTGTTTTCTCTTAAAGTCCTTCCGCAAACTCTCAACGACTCTCCGATAGACGCCCCCCTCTCTCCGCTCATGGCTATCCCCCCGCCTCCTCGACCTAGAAGCCTCCTCTCAGACGCCCCGGTTTGGTAAAGGTTTGACCTTGTAGATGCGGACGAGCCAGTGCTCCGTGGTGTAGGCCTCCTCTAGCACGTCGAGGTTAAAGTCCTTGTTGCCGATCTCGGCGCCGCGGACGCGGTCGAAGCCCGGCGGGCGGCCTGAGGGCAAAAGGGGTGTTTGTTAGAGCCGATCCACACGATACATTTTAACTAGTAGTTCGCCCCGAACTGTGAACTCGCGAACCCAGGGGTGTAACTTTTTGCTAACACCATTCGCGCAGGCGCGCGCGCCATGCATAAAAACTACAACCTCATATTTCGGCAACCCCTCGACATTATTTTATTTTCATTTACCCGCCTACAAAATTTCATAACGATCCGACCAACTCAAGTTATCGTCGAAAGAACATTCATACAAACATACAAACGCCGGATTGTTCCAGTAGACTCGTAGAACATCCCTCGCTCGTTCAATTATATCAAATGACCCCTATCAGTGCTACAGGGCAAAATAGCGTCGATAGCACAATTAAAACGTGTGTCGCGGTTTCCGAAGCTGGACCGATTTGAACGATAGATTGATAGAAGAAAATGTTTGTATTGCACTCACCTCCCTCAGTGTAGACCAGTCCAAACTTGTAATAGCTCATCTTGTACATGAGACAGTTTAACAAGGTGCTACTACCATCGGCGTCCACCCTGAACTCTCCGCTGGGCGTGTAATAGTCGGCCTCCTTGATGTGAGCTCCATGCTCCGTGCTACCGCCAATACGGACCATCCAGAGGAACTTGTTTATGTCTGTGGAGGAACAGAGGAAATATTGTTATTAACCACTCAATCAAATTATTTTTTTCAATACGCTCAGGGCGGCTATGAGCCGAACTAATAACAATTGGGATTGAAGGAAAACAAGTCGAGGAAATTCGAAGCGTAGTTCGCTCCGCACATATTTAGCTTCTTTTTAAGGTGGACAAGATCAACTAAGCTCAGGGGATGATGTAGGTGTTGGTTGTCTATTCTATTTTAAAACAGAGCCGGTATAAGTGGTACCTATCACTGGTACCTGGGCCCTTAGCCTGTAACGCAATGGCGGGTCAATGGCGTCCCGGCAGAAGGACAAAACCGGGCTCTCCTCGTTTTTCTCCTACAACCAGAGAACTAATCCTCTAGAATTAGAATCAAAATATTCTTTGCTGTACTACAAAAACATTAAAAGGACAGACAGCGTTAGCAAATCGTAATTGAAGTCGTCACCTGACAGCCCATTTGGGCACCATTGTGTTACAGGCTAAGGGCCCAGCTCTGTTAATAAACGGGCTAGTTTCTTCTCACGAAGCCGAAAGTAGAGTCCTGTCCAAGAGCCCAGCTCTAAGCAGGCCAGATCTCCAACAAAAAATCCGTTGTCGACTACACCCGTTCGATTAGCTATCAGCGTTGTTTACTGAGGCCGAAGCTAAGGCTCTGTCTACAGAGGCCGAAAGACAAGCGCTTTATAGCGACGCGGAAGCTCGAGCTCTGTCTACAGAGGCCGAATGCCAAGCACTGTCTACAGACGCCGAAAGACGAGCGCTGTTTATAGAGGCCGAAACCTGTCTGTGCTCTGTCTATCAAGGCCGAAGGCCAAGCCCGCGGAGAGCATAGCTTAGAACGACCGGAAGTGCGGCAGAGCTCAACCCTTCTCAGTCAAACTGACAATGTACAAGAACTACACTCACCGTCGGACGAATATCCAACCAGCCCTCCAAATATGACCAGCACATAGTCTACATCCAGCTGCCGCATGATCTCATTCGCGTGTTGTTCGCTCGTGGCCATCGCCTGCCCCACGCGCGATATGTGCGTATAGTTCCAAGTGTTATTGTCCACTGTGACCGTTCGATTCGCCTTCAACTCTCTGTAGCTCTGTCTTACACAAGCCAAAAGACAGCCCTGACTACAGAGGCCGAAAGACAATCACTGTCTGCAGAGGCCGAAATACGAGCACTGTTTAGTGATGCTGAAGGCCGAGCCTGCGTAGCGCGTAGCTAAGCTGCTCTTGGTTGGCAGTGTAGCTCAACCCAAATAGATTTAAAATAAAAACTTAACTCACCATCGGACGAATATCCAACCAGCCCCCCAAATATGACCAGCACATAGTCGACGTCCAGCTGCCGCATGATCTCATAAGCGTGTTGTTCGCTCGAGGCCATCGCCTGCCCCACGCGCGATATGTGCGTGTTGTTCCAAGTGTTGTTGTCCACTATGACAGTTCGATTCGCCATCGCCGTTATCTGGTAGCCGTAGTCCCACCACGACATCACTTTGGAGTCCTGCGTGGAGAAAGTTTTGAGGTGAAAAGAGTGTTACTAGGTACTATTAAATTTTGTGGAATGGGAAAAACGTGGCATGGGCGGTCATCGACACACTAAGGTACCACATGGTGCTGTTACCACGCGACGCATAAGTGCGTCAGCCGAACAAAAATATGAATTCTACAGGGTGCACTCTAAGTCGATAGCGGAACTTTAAGTAGGCTGTCTACTGATCAATACAAACAACTTTTACTAGGTGGCGAAAAAAATGGAGCGCAAAAAATATCAACTGTTTCATACATTTGGCGCAGTACTGAGTCGACCTTTCGTATGGAACAGCAGATATTTTTTTCGCTCCATTTTTTTTGCTACCTAGTACAAGTTGTTGGTATTGATCTGTAGACAGCCTACTTAAAGTTCCGCTATCGACTTAGAGTGTACCCTGTAGTCTGTCACTGAATACTTATGACTTTGGTTTATTTCAAAGCTACAGGCTCTTTGTGTCAAAAGGATGAGACAATCTGCACGATTGAGCGAAGTGTAGGCCTCGCGGAAGTCATTAGTAGGCCAGCCCTTGCCAGTATAAAATAAACAGAAAAACAGCTTTCTTGTCGAGTCTCCGACCTTTTTGAAAGTGTTAGTCATTTAAGAAAACAGCATGTAACATTTTGGATTTTTTTGCTTCTTCATTCATTTATTCTGGCTAGCTCAGCGACCCAAAGTGGATCTTGGCCTCCGCAACCAAAAGACGCCAGCTCTCCCTGTCCTGCGCTAACTCCCTCCAATCCTCCACCTGGAGCTCGCACAGGACTCTCTCTACCGCATCTTTTCAGCGATATTTGGGACGTCCGCTTCTAAATAAAGTAATTTTTATTTATTCATGTTTATCAGTCACCTTTAACCAGTGTGTTCTGCCCATCCTCACATACGGGGCCGAAACATGGACGCTTCTCTTCTCTCTTCTCTTCTTCAACCTATAGCCACCCAATGCTGAGTGTAGGTCTCTTCCATTGCACTCCATTCTTTACGGTCTTGGGCTTTTCTCATCCAATCTTTCCCTGGACGCTTACAAAGAATAAAATGCACCGTATAAAAGTGGCACAAAGGGCTATGGAGCGAGCCATGCTAGGCCTCAGACTCGTGGATCGCGTACCAAACGTCGTCATCCGTCGTCGAACGAAGGCTGACGGTGCTGGTGATCGAATCGCGGGTCTCAAGTGGAAATGGCGAGGCGGGAAGATGGCCGGTGGACAAGGGCATTGACAGAGTGGCAGCCAAGAGTTGGACGGAGGTCGGTAGGAAGACCTGCAGCCCGATGGTCGGACGACATCGTTATGGCGGCAGAGGGTCCATGGTTGCGGATGGCGAGGGACCGCAAGAGATGGCGCGAGGGGAAAAAGGCCAGCAGTGGGCAGCGGTGGGCTGATGATGATGATGATGATGATCAGTCACCTCGGGCGTGTTCATCTTTAGCCAGGTGTATGCCTCGCGGAAGTCGTCGAAGATGATCCGTGCGCCGTCGTGCGCGCGCGCAGACAACACGATGCTCGGCGACGAGTACGCCTCTGACGTCACCCACGTGCAGTGGAACACGTAAGACACTAGTAGGCCGGGGATGGATCCCCTAGCCAGTATTTTTGTTTAGCAGTCTCCTCGGGCATGTCTTGAGCCAGGTGCGGAAGTCATTAGTAGGCCGGGAGTAGCTCCCCTAGCCTGCTCAACCTTTTTAGCAGTTCTCGATGGGCCACTGACAATACCTATTTCAGTTACTCTCAGGACATGCGAAATGGTGCGAATTTTAAAACTTACTTGCGTGGGCCATTTAAAATTCTTTCGCGGGCCTGGAGTTAAGCACCCTTGCCCTAGCCAGTATAAAACAAAGAGAAAAACAGCTTTTTTGCTGAGTCTCCGACGTTTTCAAAAGTGTTAGTTATTTTAGAAAATCGCATGTAAACGTTTTGATTAGGTATTTTGCTTCGGAATAAAGTAATTTTTATTGAACGAGCGAGCGAAGCGAGCGAAGTTCTCCGAGTCTACTGGAACAATCCGGCGTTTGTATGTATGTATGTATGTATGTATGTATGTATGTATGTATGTATGTATGTATGTATGTATGAATGTTCGTTCGACGATAACTTGAGTAAATTTAGTCGGATCGTCATGAAATTTGGTACGCAGGTAAATGAGGCTAAGAGAATTTTTAAGTTCGAACATGAGCCAAATCGGTCGAGGGGTTGCTGAGATATGGGGTCGCGAGTTCATAGTTCGGGGCGAACCACTAGTTTATTCATGTTTATCAGTCACCTCGGGCGTGTTCATCTTTAGCCAGGTGTATGCCTCGCGGAAGTCGTCGAAGATGATCCGTGCGCCGTCGTGCGCGCGCGCAGACAACACGATGCTCGGCGACGAGTACGCCTCTGACGTCACCCACGTGCAGTGGAACACGTAAGACACTAGTAGACAGCCGAGGACACACACGAAGAGGGCTCCCACCTAGAGGAATGAGGATCATTCAGACATTAGAATAGGAAGATCCATCCAAATATCTAGGTATGGGCCATTGATTTTTAAACTAAATATAGAATAATAAGAATAATTTATTTACCATATCAGTTCGAATTTAGTTTACAATTTTGTACCAATTCGGAACCCAAAGTTTTTTGTTCGAAAGTCCGTTATTGGCTTAATCTTATCTTTAGACAATATTGAGAAACTAATTTCAATATTTTTTTTATTTTGGTTCAGTAGTTTGGATTTTACAACGTTTCAAAGATACGGTTTTATGACGTCACGCGACGGTCTGCATACTGTTGGCGGTCATAGGAACAAAACATTTTAGCGCATAAAAACAAAACTACTGGATCAAAATAAAAAAATATTTAAATTAGTTTCTCAATATTGTCTAAACATAAGATTAAGCCAATAACGGACTTTCGAACAAAAAACTTTGGTTTCCGAATTCAATGTGACAGTATGAATAAGTAAGGTTAGCATCCGTTGCTGTACTAGGCTTATAGGCTGTGAAAGAATATAAATAAACCCTTACCTCAGATCTGAACACAAGGTTGTTTTCGTGCTTCTTCTTCTTGATGTCGTGCTTCTCGACTTTGGGCTCTATGTCCTTAACGTGAAGGCTCAACAGCGACGACGCTGCCACTCCGGAGACGATACACATCACCGGCGCCAACACCAGCATGAGACGAACCATCACTCCCTGGAGTGCAGAGGGGAAGAGAGGTCTCTGTTAAGTGGTCGGGGAGGAATGTATGGGTTTTTGTATGGGCTGTATGGGTCAGCGATCAAAGTGTATGGAATCATCGCGCGGAGGACGTGGAGCTGGCTCGACACGGTCTTCTCGACACGCTCACGCTTGTTTTACATCATGTTTGGAGTTGAGAGTAGACAATTGTTATTTTTTTTGTTTCTCATTGGGTTAGATAGTTTTATGCTGAAAAGTAAAAGTTATCAACATGTGTGATAAATTTAAAATTGTTGAGCCACAAAGTTGCATTGTCCTTTGGTCATCATCTTCAGCCCACCTCTGCCTACTGTTGGGTATAGGCCTTTTCCCCCCACTTCTTGTTATGTATCGGGAGCGGCGCAATGATACGACGAATGGCGGATGACAACTGTCTTTATTTCTAAGTACCTACAAGCAATACATCACACTCTCCTACCTCTATTTCGAAGCATTCGTGTCTCTAACCTAACATGCAAAAGAAAGAACTAAACTCTAAAACTAATTATTTTATAAAACTAACAATAACATCGTGATCATCGTTTACTATAACTAGGTATCGAAGCCATATCGACACGGAGGGCGTCTTAGTAGTTTCGGTCTAGAGTCAGATTGTTCGGGTTGCTGCGGGACTCTAACCTCATCAGGCGCAGCTTCTGGTTGGTGGTCGGTGTCCATCCTCGTATCATATTCTTTCTGTAGTGCAATAAAGAGTTCTCTATCTATCTATCCTCGTCGCCAGTATGTTATGTATCGGGAGTGGCGCAATGATACGACGAATGGCGGATGACAACTGTCTGTATTTCTAAGTACCTACAAGCAATACATCACACTTCTCACGGCCCCTAGCCATTCGCATCCATGGACCCTCCGCCGCAATGACGATGTCGTCCGACCATCGGGCTGCTGGTCTTCCCACTGATCGCCGTCCAGTTCTCGGCCTCCACTCTGTCACTACAGACCTTCTCCACCGGCCATCTTCCCTCCTCGCCAGGTGTCCTTTGGTACGGAATATAATAACCATCCTTCTATCTTTAGAGTATCTTATGGTCGGTGGGAAGACTAGCCTGATGGTCCGATGACATCGTCCATGGATCGTCGTTCCATGTCTCGCCATCCAAATCAGTGGAAAGATTTTATTCGTAAGAGGTGGCGCGAGGGGGAAAAGGTCTATACTTATGTGGAGTTTGCAACCTGTGAAGCAGGATTCTCCGTGATTATTGTTTTGTCATGTGGTTGTCAAGTTAGCGATATTATGAATAAAAGATGTAACAAGAATGCTACAAATATTATTATCTTCTTATTAAACGAGCGAGCGAAGTTCTCCGAGTGTACTGGAACAATCCGGCGTTTGTATGTATCTATGTATGTATGAATGTTCGTTCGGCGATAACTTGAGTAAATTTAGTCGGATCGTCACGAAATTCGGTAGGCAGGTAAGTAAGGTAAAGAGAACTTTTAAGTTCGAACATGAGCCAAATCGGTCGAGGGGTTGCTGAGATATGGGGTCGCGAGTAAAAGTTCGGGGCGAACCACTTGTTATTGAACGAGCGAGCGAAGTTCTCCGAGTCTACTGGAACAATCAGGCGTTTCTATGTATGTTTGTATGTTTGAATGTTCGTTCGACGATATTCACAGAACTTATCGTCAATGTTGGTGCTATTGCTGTTCTATGGTACCACCGAGGCACAGACAGCCTTTACACCATCATCAGTAACACTTCTGGGGCCTTAGCCTGTAACACAATGGCGTGTCAATGGCGTCCCAGGTAGAAGTACAAAACCGGGATTTTTTCGTTGTTTTCCTACCACCAGCGAACTAATCCTCTAGAATTAGACTCATAATATTCTTCGCTGTACTACAAAAACATTAAAAGGACCGACACTGGACCGACAGCATTAATAAATCGTAATTAAAACCGTCAACCGGGAGCCCATTTTGGCACCATTGCGTTACAGGCTAAGGGCCCTGCTTTTGCTCCAGTTCAGCCGAATGGTATGATAACGTTTATTATCACACCAGTAACATAAAAAGTTCCCTCGTTTTTCGTTTCGAAACAGTTTTTTTTTTAAAAATACTCTTTGTGTTTGTGTGTGTCTTATTACAAGAAATGTGTTGGTTGTAGTATCCAAAAAAGAAACTCACAGCAAAGTAGATGCTGAGCACTCCGTAAAGAATGATGAAGATGTTGGCATCAGTCAGCTTGCTGAAGCAGAAGTACAGTCCGGCGGGGAAGAGGAACACCAGCACTTGAAGGTCGAAGTAGAATGATGACCAGGAAGTAGGCTGATGCTCGGAGACGGACGCTGGAAGAGAAAACTGGAGTTAGAACTTTCGTAAGCAACGGACGATGGAGCTGCAATCGCAATACCAAAGCGTCTCTATGCTTTAAGAAATCCACTCAACCATTGAGCGTCAAAACGCTCGAAAATAGCCCTTATTAAAAAATGTTTTTTTTTTTTTTTCATTTAAAATGGTTATTTTTATAAAGATTTTTATAAGGTAAAAAAAAAATAGAATTAAGATTAATTAGATTAATTTGATTTTTTTTTTATTATAAAAATCTTTATAAAGTTCCCTAGCACGGGTTAGTGCTTTAGAAAATACAAAAAGTGGTTATTTTTATGGTGGATATTATAGAGTAATGCTGCATTTACACGGGTCGATTTTCGCCGCACGGCAAATCACCAATCGAATCGCATGTGAAAATCGAATTGCCACCCCATTTACACAGTCGACCAAAATTGCAGGTAACAAAAATCTAATGAATGGAAATCGCCTGCGCCTTGGCTGGTTTCTTGTTCCCTTTCACATTTATTCAATAACATCGGGCGTTTTTCCGCAAGTGTAAATTTTTTCCTCACCAATAATAGGGATGTGGTTCTTAGCGTAAGAGGGGTCGAGCAGCGAGTAGAACCGTCCGGTCCACGGGGAGATCTTGCCGGTCACGGTCAGTATGACCACGCCGGTGCCCAGTGTGCCCAACAGGGCGGTCAGTAACGCCTTGAACAGCAGCTCGAAGTTGGCCGGTGAGAGTTTCGACTGGAGGTACTGGGCAAACGCGTACAGCTGGCAAAGGCCAAACACGCCAAGGGCCTGTGGAGGGAAAGAAATTAGATACTCGTTTATAAAATTGCCATAACACCATAATTCCCTCCTACACTCGTGTCACAGACACACCAACACACACTTCCTCACCACACACCCACACGCACACCAGACATACCTTGAAAACCTTGCACCTGCCTTGCACTCAACAATTTCTTTCTGTACCTAGCTCAAATTTAAATGAAGTTCACTCATAATAAATTGTGTGTAGTGAGTCTTTTTCTGTGTGTATCTATAAGTGAGTGAACTTACGAACTTACTACACTGTTGCCTGTAAATGGGAGGCCTGGAGTCCTAAAATACAGATCTTCTGGTTTAGTTTAGGCTCCAGCTTTCCACAAATTTTTGTCTTATTTATGTGTCTGTTACCCTACCTTTAAGAAATTTGTAGCAAGAAAAATAAATTTATCTTTATCTTTATCTTATCTTATAATAAATTTGACCCACTCCGCAGCAAAAATTTCAGTCACAAAACACCTCTAGACTTACATATGATGAGAACGAAAATCTGTTTACCATCATCTCGTAAAACATTATTTATTTATATGTTTATATTTGAGAGCTTACTGTAAATATTATGAGCAATAATTTGTAAATAGTTTTTGTTATATTATTATGGATGTATATCAATAATATTGCATATTCCCCAACTGTGCACACTAATAAATTCCCCAAGATACAGGCCTCGCCTAGTTTGGAGACTGCCATTGAACTTTTAAATTCTACCTCCTTTTAATCTCTTTTATGTGGAATTTATAAACTGTGTCGTTTTTTGATAAATATTTTTTACTTTACAGGTACCGAGTTAGCAATATTATAGCTACGCGTGCCAACCCTCGGCTCGACCTGCGGTTTTGCAAAAGCGACCGCTCGGCCGAAGACGGCTTCGTTCTATAACGCTTTCTACACGCTTCTATGATGCGGGACTCGGCCTTCGGCCTCGATAAACGGAGCTCGGCGTTCGGCCTCGCGAGTCTGGGCGACTGGTGGGGCCGTCTAGTGCCGCTCAGAGCTTCGCTCTCCATGATACTCCGACTTCGGCTTCGTAAAACAGAGCTCGGCCTTCGGCCTCGCTTCTAGACTTTAAAATAGGCCGAAACGACCTAGCAACATCAAGGCCAGCACGGGCAGTGGGACAATGTTGTGAAAGAACTAACACGTAGGAGTCGCACTATAATGTCGTTTATTTTTGGAGTTCCTAATAGCTTACACACAACAAAACATGAACAATTAATTGGTGTGTTTTGAAATTTTTTTTAATTTTCTGTCCCCTTTAGTTTAGTCTGGGCCGAAAATGGTGTCCTTGCTTGTTATATTCTAGGTGAAAATAATAGCTTACACACAACATATCATGATCATTTTGTGTGTTTTGAAAATGTTGGACATTTTCTGTTCTCTGTGATGAAAATGGAGTCTCTCAAAACTATAGCCCGGGCCGAAAATGGTGTCCTTTTAATTTTATGTTTGTGATAAATAAATCATTTCAATTTCATGTTCAATCTATATTCTAGGTTAAAATGGGTCAGTGTCTAAGAAGTAAATCTCACCAGCATATGCTCGGAGCTCTGCACGGGCTGGAAGCCGACGAAGGATATCTGCATGGAGAGGACGGTGCCGACGCAGTATAGCGTGCTATAGGCCACGTACACACGCGCTGAGAAACGGCCCAGCAACATCAAGGCCAGCACGTGAAGCGGGATGAGGTTTATGAGGAACACGTAGCCGCCCCATGAGGATACCTGGAGGAGGGGAGAAGTTCTTGATCATCTGCCTTGAGAGATCTACCTAGATCGCAGTTTCTCAGAATAGAGAAATCCACTATGTAAATACTTAAGTATGGTTCGGCCATGTTCTTTTTTGTGACATCTGCCCCTCTAATTTCTAATGTAAATAATTTATTATCCTCAGAAGCTTCTTTTTAATATGGTTGCTGAATAAAATTAAATACGGTTAAATATCCTGCAGAGATAGAATGATGCTAACTTAAATATTTGCTCAGTGAAATAGAAAAATCAGAGGTTAGTGTCAAACAGAAGTGTGCTGAGCTACGGAACCCTGTCCGATATTTTAAAATTTATTATTAACTTTAAGCGAAATATTTCTCTATTATGTGTACACAGCGGTGCTACTTACACCATTAATTTCATTTGTATTGAATGATAAATACAGTAAGTAGGTACCTACTTTACCATTTAAATCGTATTAAGCCTAAAGAAATTCCGTTAGTGTTGACTCAGGTGATTTTTCAGTAACGAGATCAAACAAAGCTTGCGTAATATGTAGTTTAAAAATAGGTTTTTGGCGCAGCTTTCACGTCGCTGTTTTCCCGTGAGGAACCAACAAATTTCAAAATAGGCTTTTATATTAGCATACTTAGAAACTCAATTCATCTACATATATTATCTTACAGAATTTGATATTACTTAATAATTATTCCATTGCGGAATGGCGACCTCGAGAGGGGAAAGGTAAGTTGGCAGACCACTGGCCAGATGGTCCGACTACATAGCCCAAGTAGCCGGAAAACAGTGGTTGCATGGCAAGATAAGAAGTGTAAGAATACGGCACTCGTACCACGATTTTGTATACATTTTCGAGTTCGAGTTAGAAAAACTAATATTGATTTTACTTTGATGCCAAATTAATGTATGAAAGAGCAAAAGCCAACAAGCTATGTTCAGCTAATCGGTGTGAAGCTTTCAAATTTACTCTATGATCAACATCTTGAATGTAACTGCCACTTAAAACCACATTCAACAAAATAAAGTTAATCAATTTGCTTAAATATACGACTTGGACTTCAGTGACTCGATAATCAATTGTTCATCAATTGCCAATAGCTGCAACTATATTTTATCGTCCAAAGTTGAATCATTCTCTTACAATCAATTAAAATGTTGAAAAGTGCGAGCGAGAAGGCTGCAGAGCTCCAGGGGATTCTTAAGCCTAGCGTCCATATGAGGCGGATCGGGGCGGGCCGGGCCGGGCCGCAACGCAACGCAACGTTGGGGTGCGTCCATATAAGCGCATCGGGGCGGATCGGCGCATCGGCTCGGCGGATTTTTTGGTGTTGCCACTTTGTCTAGTCACAAATATTGTAACTTTTGAGCCCTCGTTGTGACTTTTTGTGACATTGCCTAAATTGTACCTTTTTAACGATAGCAACGTGGCGGGAAATTCAAAATTTTCACAGATTTTTACATTTTGTAGCTAAACTGAGCTATTTTTGTTCAGCGATTTTTCGTTCGCGGCAATAAAACAGTATTCTTTTCATTATTGTAAACTACAGAACAACAACAATTCAGCCGATTAGTATGTGTTCTGGTCTATGAAGCAGTGGCACTGCCCAAAAAACTTATCGTAGACCAGAACACATAATCAGCTGAATTATTGTTGTTCTGTTGTTTACAATAATTAAAAGAATACTATGTTATAGCCGCGAACGAAAAATCGCTGAACAAAAATAGCTCAGTTTAGCTACAAAATGTAAAAAACTGTGAAAATTTTGAATCTCCCGCCACGTTGCTATCGTCCACCCTTAAGGTTGGACGATAGCAGCGTGGAGGGTAAATCAATTTTTTTACAGTTTTTTAAATTTTGAAGCTAAACTTTACTGAGCTATTCGTACGTTTGTTCAGCGATTTTTCGTTCACGCCAATAGCATAGAATTCTTTACATTATTATAAACAAGAACAACAATAATTCAGCCGATTATGTATACTGGTCGACAAATGGCAACACTCGCGCGCATTCGCATGCGCGAGCATGCTGTTGCCCCTGCGTCCACTAGGCGCATCGGGGCGGATCATGCCGCCGGCAAAAATCCGCCGGCAAAAATATTGCGTCGCGGCCCGCCCCGCCCCGATGCGCTCTAGTGGACGCACTTCCATACAAAATATAGGCAGGCGGATTTTTCCGTTGCGGCCCGGCCCGCCCCGATCCGCCTAATGGACGCGAGGCTTTAAGTGGCGTTAGAGAATAACTGCCGATTTCTGAATTGAGAAATTCACTAAGTTAATACTTAAGTATCTTTCTGTCGTTTTCCGTCGTTTTTACGGAAAACGAAACAGAGGTCGACAACGCAAAAGATGGGAGGACGAACTTAAATTAACAGTAGGCTGTAACTGGAGAAGAATTGCTAGAGATAGAAAACAGTGGAAATCGTTAGAGGAGGCCTTTGCCAAGAGGCACACCGAACTCCGGGACATACTATAACAAAACACAAAAGAAACATAACGAAGAAACAAAGAAAGTTACATACAAAACGGAGTCTCGGGATATAAAGGCTATATTATTATTATTATTATTATTATCTTTCTGTCACATTGACAGAATGATACTTAAGTATTTGTTTAGTGAAATTCTCAATTCAGAAATCGGAGGTAAGAAGAAGAGCGGTCTTACCATGTAAAAGTAAGCCAGCGCCGTCAGCGTGGCCCACAGTATAGTTCCAGTGTTGACAGCCTTGATCCAAAAGTAGTAAGTGAGCAGCATACAAAAGATGGCGATCCCTTCGTTGTCGTAGCTGCCCGCGACGGATCGACTGATGTAACCGGGAACGATGGCTATCATGGCGGCGGCGACCAGGCCGGCGCCCTCATCCTGGTAAAGGTTTAGTTATGTGGGGTTATTATAATTATTATTACTGCGTTAGCTTTAGCAATCATTGACAGGGTTAACTAAGAGCATTAGTCCCTCGGATTTAATTTGAAGGGTACAAGGAAAGAACATGCATTGTCACATTTTGATTTATTTTGAAATAAAAATCTCAATAATTTATTCAAACATTGAAGAATAAATCAGTGGTGAGTTTATAACCATAGCACAAATAATCAAGAAGTTATTGCTCGTAAGAAAATTCGTGCTCCATACATTGTTCTTTGAGGTCCAAAATTTTAAAGAGCAATATCTCATTTCAATATTTCTGTGACAATGCATGTTTTTCCCCTGTACCCTTCATGATTCTATGTTATTTTGCACTACAGAGAAGCATAAAAATACATTATTTACTTAGACGTAAATCGATGATCTTCAATATTTTTTACTTTATGGCAACGTCCGGATTGCCCTAGCTGTGCAGCGTGGCAACGCCGCCAGTATTATGTGTACCTCTGCGTCTTCAGATGTGTCCCAGGGTGGTCTCTTTAACTAATTTTTGGCTTTTTATATCTTAGTGTTTTTTTTTTCTATGTTTGTCGAAGTTTTTTGTGAATTTTAGTTTTTTGTGTTATTTTTGCTATGTGTGTTTGTGTTTGTGAATTTTTAGATTTATTTTTATTGTCAGTTTTAGTAGAATGAATAAAGGCATATTATCATCGGAATATTGTGAACAATGCCACGTCTCTCCATCCATAAAACACAAACCTTGAGCTCCTTGGTGAGCAGATACGTCACAATGGTGGTGAGCGAGGAGAAGAATGGTGCGAGAAACACGCACACGTTGCGTATGTCAATGGTGATGTTGAGCCATTGCATCACGTTGTATAGCGTTGCTGACGTCACCATCAGCCCGGGGTAGATGGTGCCTGGGAAATTATGTTGATTGAATGTTATAGTCCAAATCAAACTTTATGAAGTCTCAGAAGCTAGTCACAAGTCGCGTCACAATAACAAATTTTGCATGTCAGCGTTCTTTCAAAGTACAGAAAAGCTCAAATTAGTTCGGAGTTGGGTATCCTTGTTTTGTTATTCTTAAGTTTTTTTTATTGTTATTGACTGTTATGGTTACTTTAAGTTGCAGAAAAAAGCCCATTTGAACACACTTTTATTACCATATTACCATTACCAACGTTGACTTACCGCCAATAATCCTGCCCAGTGGGTACCATGCTCGGTCGTCAAACCAGTTGTGGAAGTTGTAGAACCCTTCTTCCGTAAGATATCTAGTAGTGCGGTAGTTGAAGTACGGGTCAAACTCGTGGATGACACTCTCGAAGCGCAGCACGGAGAATAGACGGGTGGCAAACGCTGCAAAGAGAAAACAAATGTCTATCAGTCTTTGTTCTGTTCGGAAAGTTTTTTTTTTTTCTGAAGGCATATGATATTTTCCTGAGTAAATCTTTAGCCAGGCTGAGCTACTATAAAATTTTCATTGATTTTGTATTTTATTCCGAAGCAATAGAGTTCAATTTAAGGTGATAAATTGAACTCTATCGAACTTCTATACTACTACTGCCTGGTCAAGGGCTAAAATGTTGCCCTATCATTGCCACTTCCTAGCCTTCCAATTAGTTACCTATTAGAGCTAGAAATCATGGTGATCTGGTTCTCCATTGTAAGAGTACATAAGGTAAAAACTTATCAGTATTTTATGGGACATTCTAACATAAATAAATAATATAAAATTCCGTCACGACCTTGACAAAAAAGTAGCGAAACAAATGAGTTAAAAAAATCAAGAGCCCTAAACGATAGACCAATGAGACTAAAGAACACCCAAAAAATGCTTTGGTTACATGCAGCGAATGAAAAAACCATGTTTTCAAGTTAAATCAAAAAGAGTTGAAAAAGTTGAGTTGTTGAGTTTATTATAAATGATATTTTCTTAGGTTTGCACGAGCACTTAATTGTGTTTAAATTATTTATTATAAATGTTTAAAATATTCCCTAGCATGGGTTGGTGCTTTAGAAAAAACAAAAAGAGTTAAACTGTTACGGCAGAATTTTATGATCATCCTCACGCTTGATTGTTTCTGTTACTAAAATACGCTTATCAAGGATCGAAAGACCACGCAAGTGATATAGCCCGAGAGCGTAAACATAGGGTGAAAAGCGAGTTTACAACGCGGCACGTCACCTGGAAGCTCCGAATATGTTGTGAACGGCTGAAAGGGCAAGAAAATACTTACATAAAATCGCTGCCATCGATAAAATAGACAGTTTTATGAACGTAAGCTGTTTATCGGATGAGAGGTGCGGCATTCTCGATTTTGGCTGCGTTTCGGCAGTCATCTTGGCGGTTTTTGCTTACGACTTTTAACAAACTAATAAAATAACTAAATATCCATGAAACTAGTAGTAAATGGAATAACTTATTCGCCGGCAACCTCCGACGATAATTTTCCAACGCCGACGCGATATTTCGGTTTGTCGATTTTTTGACGTTTCTCGAGCGGCGTGGCAGGTGTGGCGCACAGATTAGGTGCTGCTGGTGCATCTACACGTTCGTAATGCCTCACGCACGTCAAGCATGTTTGTTGGTGCGAGTTCCGAGCGACAGACATCACGGTTAGTTGGCTTCAAACTTCGGTCACTGGCTTCAAGCAAGTTTGATGTGCAGTGCGGCATAAATATTTCTGGGTTTCACCAATCCCAAAAAACACTAAATTACCAAATGCTCGTCGCACATCGATACCATGACAGCATGGAGCCAGCCGAACAAAATCACTATGGCCCAGTTTCTGAGTTTAGAATTTTACTAAGCACATAATTACGTATCGCTCTGTCACGCTCTTTTGTGAGAAATATGCAGAGACAGGACGATACTTACCCATTTGCTTAGCAAAATTCTCAACTCAGAAACCGGGCCTATGACAGACAGGCTCGAAGAGAGACTTGTATCGAATAAGTCGAATGTGAAGTCACGCGTTTTCTCAACTTTCATCTGTATGTAATCTGTGATCACTTCCCTTTCTTCGATCTGTCATCTGTCACTCTTCTTCATATTCTGTGGTCATTCTTTCCGAAAAAGATTTGCTGCCTACATGAATAATTTTATTGTAGTTTTACGATCTCAAGGATTTCTAGTGGATTTCAACATCTTTAATTCCACCATCAATATAATTGAATCGCGTCCAACAAATCTTTTGCACAAAGTGCACCTCCACAAATAAGGAAAACCCAGAAACCCTTCCGGTATTCTTCGTGACTAATCGCCCAGTTTTGGACTGTGATCCTTCGGCAAAATTAGTGCAGTGTTAAGTGGAGACCTACACACAAGCTTCTAAACCTTTATGTGATGTCCGACGGCTCCCCATCGCTCGAAGAAGACATCCCATTACCGGTTTTGGATCAAGTCGAAGAAAATGTGTTTACTCCAAAAATAAGCACTCCCATTTACGCGGGGAGCGTGCGGCTGCACCACAGACCTCTCTCTGAAGCCCTAGAGACCGAAGCGTTCCTCTCTGAGGCCCAGAGAAATGAGCTTGCGTTCCAACAGCTATTCACGGATGGAGATGGAACGTTTATCGAGGTATGTTTTGTATTGCTGTATTTTTTTTCAAGTAGTATTGAATGGGTGGATGAGGTTAAAGAGCAGCCTTTGAGGACCTAACATAATCCTACGGCTGTTTTTCTTAATGGAATTCAGTTTTACTACTAACTTAAGAAAATCACTGCTGAAGTTGGTAAGTAATCATTACTATGCACAATATCTCTTATTTACTTACAAAAGATGGCACAGATGTTCATATTGACTTTACGTATTTCTATACAAATATGGCTTGTTCACAGTTTTTTTAATTTTGTAGCTAAACTGAGCTATTTTGGTTCAGCGATTTTTCGTTCGCGGCAATAACATAGTATTCTTTTTATTATTGTAAACATCAGAACAACAATAATTCAGCCGATTATGTGTTCTGGTCTACGACAAGTTTTTAATTGAGTGATAAAATTAAATACCTACTAGGTACATAGTTACGGTATTTAGTAGTTTTACATTTACATTGCAGTTTTGTATATTTATAGCAATTTGTAACTAAAGCAGGTTTTTAGAGATACTGATATAATCTCACATAATAACTGTATTATCTGGGACAAGCTTCTATTATACAACTTATTATTAAAAGTCTATTTTTACCTTCAGGTCAGGTTTGAACAATGGAGCTACCTGACTCATTAAAATAAACAAGAGCCTTTGAATAAGGTGCAGCTTGCAGATGGATAAAAGAGAATTTATAGCAATTAATAAATAACTCCACTTGGAAAATGAATTTAAAATCTTTTTAACATACTTAACATATAAAAACAAGTCCTAAATCTGTTAACGTTAAAAATGTTATTTATTTATTTATTTGGTTTTCCAATGTAACAAAGAGTTAGAGTAATTTATCCATCCATGAATAATTTACAACCTGATATTTCACATGTTGTATGAAAACCAGACCAAAACATTGAAAAAAAAAACTGCAGTTGGACCCATTTTTGTACCAAATTACGTTTTTGGTGTTTCTGCTTACCCTTTCTTCAGGATAAGGGATGAGGCATTTATAAGAGTTCAAAAGCATTACCATGAATGCATTAGCTGTGATATCAAATTTACTTCCTTTCAATTTTGGACTTTATAACAAGGGCCTAAAGAACTACATCAGTTTGTGTTTAGTAGCACCCATGCTTACAGGGTGCACTCTAAGCCGATAGCTGAATTTCGAGTAGGCTGTCTAAGGATCAGTACAAACAAACAAGTTGTCCAGTCGGCCACAGTCTCAGATACCCCTTTTTGTTCGATTGGCGCCCTTTTGCCGCGCGCGATGAGAGCTGCCATGGGGTATCTGAGATTGTGGCCGACCGTATTAGGTGGCTATAGAGCGATAAAAATATCAGCTGTTCCATACAAAAGGTCGACTCAGTACCGCACCAAATGTATGAAACAGCTGATATTTTTTTCGCTCCTTTTTTTTTCACCTAGTACAAGTTGTTTGTATTAATCAGTAGATTTTTTTCCCTGAATTTTTTTCACCACCTAGTACAAGTTGTTTGTATTAATCAGTAGACAGCCTACTTAAAGTTGAATCGGTTATTTACTAAAGGTAACAAGTCAAGCTCTTCTAATTTTCAAGTCAAGAGCTTGTTATGTGCCATTTAGAATAAAATATAGCCATTTAAAGTTGATTGACTTACTGCCGGTTTCCGAATTGAGAAATTCGCTAAGCAAATGGGTAAGTATCATCCTATCTCTGCAGATTTCTCACAAAAGAGCGTGACAGAACGATACTTAAGTATTTGCTTAGCAAAATTCTTAATTCAGAAACTGGCCTTATTCCCTTTGGTAATAAACCGATTCAGTTTCACTATCGAATTGGAGTGCACCCTGTATATAGGGTGTCCAACATATTTCTTAATGCACTAAAAGCATATTAGAGTACAATAAAGTGCTCCCCTACTGAGTGCTGAGCATCCCACTGGGTGAAGGGCTTGTGGTAGGGTTTATCAATGTTAGTAATTATTGTGTTCTGTCTTTGAGAGTTCTTATCTAGGTAATGCCATCAATCCAAAAGTAAAAATAATAAAAAAATAAGGAAAATGTAATACAAAAACGATCTAAAGAATACTTTATTTATGACTTAAATTAATTTCTGGGCTTCAATAGGCTTCCTTACATATTGCCGAATGCAGCAGCCTATGCCACAATCGCGAGTTCAACTTATGTTTAAAACTTTAGACTCTTTTGACATTTTATAAAAAAATAAATGTGTACAGAAAGCCACACGCTTGGATACCCCTTTTTGGTCGATTGGCGCCCTTATGCCACGCGCGGTAAGAGCTGCCATGGGTTATCTGTGACTTTGGCCGACCTTACAACCAAAAAAATACTTTCTAAGTCCCGATTTTTTTTGGGGACATAAATTCCTACTTCAACTACAAGTTGGTTGGTGTGGTGCCCTTCAATTTATAAAATTTGGCACAGCAATGGGAAAATGCCATAGAGGCAGTCATCCCATGCCATAGAGGCACAAAATCAAGGAAAAACATTAATAACATGTTTTTTTTTGTCTTGCATATTGTGTGTCCAATGAGGCGTCATAATACCTATACATACGAAACACATTATCTAGGCAGCGTAATTACATGTTTTATCAGTTGGCATTACAAAACGGTGAAATCAAGAGGTGTGCGAGTTTTGTGTGTGGTTTCGTGAGATGCGTTTAAATTCAAGATAACATTATAATAAGTAACTAAGTTAATTACACAATTGATTAAAATTCCCGAAAATAGAGTGTTCGATGACTTGATAATTGAGTGAGTTTAATGAGGCAGCATGGATCTACAAAGGATGAAGGTGTAAAGATCGCCATAAATGGCAGACCTAAGGCCCCAACCTCATTACAATCGTACGATCATGCGATGCGATTTCGGCGCGCAATGGTATAAGCCGCACGCGATGAGAATGGGATGGAACCTTGTCAAAGTCAATAGAAAATCTACCTACTTTATTTTACTTTGACAAGGTAGCTTCGACGCGAGTTTGCTTACCGCGCGCGTCTCAGTTACAAAAGTTCGCATCCCATTCTCATCCCGCGCTGATTTATAATTATAGAGATTAAATACACAAGTATCTTTGGAGTCATCGTGCGACCACTCATTCCCTTTTTCCAACACGCGACCAATTCGCATCGCATGACCATCCTTAGTCCCTGCTCACCCTTCTGGGAAAAAGGTGTGAAAGAAACACAATTAAAATTGAATTAGCTAATGAATGTATGAACAATGAATAATGTTACATCATTAATTATTGACTCGCCAAACAGTCACGCCAATCCCCATAGAGTTCCAGTAATTAAGATAAGTCATATCCATTCACTAACTTCATAAACTACAGACTACACCAATTTTAGTTTCGATAAAGACTTGCTTGGACAAACACCACTGCAAAATCCTTTTGAGACTGGTTAAGTATTAAAACCAGTGAATAATCGTTCGTGCAGTGTAAAACATAATAGTTTAAAACTCTGTTAGATTCTAAACCTAAAGTGAGCACCACCATACAAAAATCTTTCAAAACGCTTAGTTTAAAAGTTTTAAAACTCTGATAGATTCTTAACCTAAAGTGAGCACCACCATACAAAAATCTTGCAAAACGCTTAGTTTAAAACTCCGTTAGATTCTAAACCTAAAGTGAACACCACCATACAAAAATCTTTCAAAACGCTTAGTTTAACCTCCTAGCGCCCAAAGGCATTAAAAAAATCCTTCTACAAGTTAGTGGTAGCCGCCCAGCGCTCAGTTCGATTTCATCCGCCAGACGCCCGGGGGCCTTTTAAAAAGCCCTCATTTTCAAATGCCCATAAAGTATCAAATTTCATGTGGAATGATAGATATTGGTTTTCGAACGTTTCCGGTAATGTCTGTATTATCGATGGACAGTCAGCGGTGCCAACAGAATCAAATTTCATCTGTCATTTTCGACGAAACGAGACTGAAGGTGGAGGCATGCCGTAAACATGAATATTTATTCATAGTTTTTCTTTGCCATCTTTGCTATATTGTTTGATTTTTTTGTATTGAAAGTGGTACCAATGAAGTATGTTTTCATAAAACGTTTAGATTTTCGACTAAATCCCATTAGTTTTTTTTATATAGCTTCTTAAATTAAGAAGACCTTTTGGAAGGTATCTGGGTTTCAACATTACCCTAGATTTTAAAAGCCTTATGGGTTCCTACATTTGCTTAGATTTTAAAAGGCTTATGGGTCGTAAATAGTTGTAATATTATAAAATATATGTTGCTACATAGTATCAATAATTTGCTTATTTCTAGAAACAACCATTAGGTTACCGTTATAATATAATAAATTGAATTATCCTTGAATTATGACTGATTCACGGATAAAAAAAATTAATATGCGCTACGTAACATTGCTATACTTTTAAAAATCTTGCGGGCTTCTATCACAATAAGAGCTGTTTGAGCCCCTCTCTAACAAAAATTGAAAATATTGTTATCATTAATTTATTTATTCAAGTGCTATTTACTATCACCCTAAAGGTTAGTTATTCAGCTATACATTAAATAGTATTTAATGCCAATTTTACTTGAAAATTAGACAAATATTACCATTTATTTGGTTGATAGGCAGATTTGAAAAAAAGATTTCGATGAAAAAAATACAAAATTTATTATTTTGTGTTTTCTGTGAATTTTTACCTCATAGTTTCGTGAAAACCAACCGTTCTTCAGTACATACACTCAAATAACTTTAAAATTGACGAAAATACAAAACTCATTTCCACTAGTGATTGCGGCCCAGATGCATTTTAAAAGGTTGTTATATTTCGGCTTTTTTCCTAGCGTAAAACCGTCTTTACACATCCTTTATCCACCCAAAAAAATCCCCCGTTTGTATGATCAGTTTTAAGTACATTTTCGAATGTCGACATCTCTGGGCGTCTGCCATGTGAACCTTTTAAAAGTGCTTTGGGCGTCTAGCACTACTTGGGCGAAAAAATCCTGGGCGTTAGGAGGTTAAAACTCTGTTAGATTCTAAACCTAAAGTGAGCACCACCATACGAAAATCTTTCAAAACGCTTCCTATCAGTCAGGTGATAACAATCATTCAAGTTCGCCGGCTATCACCTCAAAAGAGCCAATGATCTCTGTGCAAACAAGATGAATCAGCCACACAGATAGACTGGAACACCATACAAGGTCAGTTGGTTTCTTATGTCTGCAAGTGTTTTACATTATTACGTTAGTTTGTTTTGAGCCGGCGCGGTTTATACCGCCGAGCTTATAATAATTTTGTATTATCCTCGTACACATTATAAATTGAATTTAATTACATGATTTTGCTAAGCCGTCGAAAACCACTCGCTAGGTTTGTGCCGCGACCGCGAGAAGTGATATCGTTTGAGATTGCCTGAGATTAACTTTTATCCCTATTTACATACCAGTTTTTATGTGAACCCGACAGTGGCTCACCCAATCGGCGCCTTATTCTGCTTACTCAAGAAAAGTCTGGTTCGTAGAAAGAGTAAAGTTTGTAAAGATCGAGTAAGAAATATAAAGAAATAGACTGCGCATAGCCGACGTAGGTGCTCAGACGGCAAAGCTTAAATGGAGCTGGGCCGGACATGTCCGCCGCATGCAACCGGATAGGTGGGCGAAACTCGCCACCGAGTGGATACCACGTGGCGGTCGCCGCATCCGAGGTCGCCCAAAAAGACGATGGCGGGACGAACTCGACCAATATCTGCCGGAGTGGTTAGAGGTTGCTCAGGACCGAAAGACCTGGTCTGAAAGGGGGGAGGCCTTTGCCCAGCAGTGGGACACCCAACAGGCTACGTAAAAAAAAAAAAAAAAAAAGGCTTTGTCTTTGCGTGCCCGAAATTGGTCTCAAAATTAGACCCTCGGGCCTTTGAAATGCTTCTTGCGTTTTTGTAAATTCGGAATTGTCCTCGTCGACAGTAATCGAAATGACTAAAGCCTACTAGTTAAAGTTTGTAAAGATCCAGTAAGAAATTTAAAGAAATAGTTGACTTTACGTGCCCGAAATTGCTCTAAAAGTTAGACCCCCGGGCCCGGACCTTTGAAATAATGCTTCTTGCGTTTTTGTAAATTCCGAATTTTCCTCGTGGACACGTAATCGAAAGGACTAAACACCAGGCACTTAATGCTAGCGGTGATTATTCAATCTAGTGAACAGTATGCTAAGTTTTCAGTGGATAGTAGATGGTGCTAAGTGATGCTAGCGAATTGTTTCGTGGACGGATTGTGTTACCTGATGTACGGAGCCGGCCTGTCCAGGCCGGGCCGATACAAGTGCAAGGCGGAGTGTAATGTATGTTCTTAATGAGTAATGCCCTAACTAAGCAAATATTAAGTGAGGTCTTGTTTACGCATAATGATTGTGCTCTTGGTTGGCCCCTTGGTTTGAACTCTCTGTTGAAGGGTAAGGAGAGCGACTAGTACACACGAAAGCAAATCAGAGTATACACTTTGGCTGTAAAGTCGCCTGTAACGTAGCCGAGTAGAGTGCTAGCGTGTAAGGGTCGACGTGCTGTCGTGTGTACCAGTGGCTCTATCGCGAATTCGACGATGCGAGATAATGTATGTACAGCGTCCAGTGGCACCTTCATTCATACTGACAACTCGGATCTGCAAAAAATAGCAGAAATAAACTGTATGTACAGCAGCACAACGCATCCTTTGTCGTGATGAATACGTACACTCGGGTTTGCACTACGAAAACCCGAGTACAGAAACGAGCTCGATAGCGCGCGATACAGTGTTCTTTCCCGCTCTTTTGAACTTCTTAGAGCGAGATAGACAGTGTGTTAGTGCTGTCAAAGCTCTAAAAGGCCCTTCGTGCAGTCGTGCTAGACCTGCCAGTGTCAGCGTCCTATATTTTTTCGCCGATTCATATATGATTGCCACAGTTGATATTTTTTTGTGGTGCCTTCTGTGTACTTGAACTTAATTAATTTAATATTTTCCTCGAATGGTGATTAGTATTTTTTGTTTACATTTTTAAGTCACATGGCTGTGCTATAGTGTCTCATTCAAGCTTATTTTAAGGCTTTGTTAGTTTGGAATCAAGAATTCAGCCCATTGTCTTTATAGTTATTGCTAGATAATAAAGATGAAGTCATAACCACAGAGGCATCGCGAAAAGCATTGGCAAAGGATGGGTTTGATTTTTCTGAGTGTAGATGCATTTTCCTAGCTAGCTAGTTATCCCTTCCTTCGTACTCTACATTTACATATCGATATACTTTTCTTACTTCACTTGATTTGAGATTTGAACCCGATACCTGCCAGCGCTGTACCAATTCATAGTCATCAAGCATGTATCTAGCTGCCGATGCGAGCCCATCCATCAATCAGGGTCCTCGAAATCGGGTGGAGGTCCTCCACCGCTTAGTCACACAACCGTTAAGACATTAATTTCTAGTGTCATGCAGCTTATATGATTTTGTTTGCGACTCAATGTAAAATATACGCTCCTACACTAAAGTTTTGATACCAATCCCCTTAACCGTGTACTCTAATGGCGATCAGACGGAGAAGCAGTCGCAAGAGAGGATGGCCGACCTGCAGGCCATGTCGGTCCTCAGCACGTACCACGACAACCTCTCGCAGGATATGAACACCGACCGGTGAGTCCTCGGTGTTGCCATGAGGGCGCTGAGCCTCTGTGTTGCCAGTTTTATGTTGCGTCTTGTCTTGTGCGTTTTTGTTCTCGGTAAGCTTCTGGCCCGCGGGTGCGTTTGTTTGTGTTGATGTGAATGTTTTCAGAAGTCTTGGTTCATATTATTCCGTACATATTGATTGATTCTTTTTGGTGAAGTCTGATGCGAGGGCAAGTAACACTTGCACTTTGCCAGAGAGCAGTTGACGTGCAATCAGATTCTGCCAAAAAGATTGAATCGAACTGTACCTTTGTTGAAAATGTGTACATTTACAAAGTTAATTAAGCAATTCAATACACCCGGGTTCCTGCCGTTAAATCCGCGCGTGTACAGACAGATACACCAAATTAACTGTTCAGTTGACGAGGGCTTTGTCTTTAGTCAGTCACAGGTTTTTTCTATTTTTGACTGTACAAATAAATTGGTGGATCCGTAATTTTTTTTGGTGGCAGGCATGGGCATGATATAGCGTGTTTTTAGTTTGCTAATCGGTGATGGTATGTCTTATGGTTTGCTGGAAACTAATTTAAGTAATTGAAATTTTAATGACCTAATTTGAATAATAGGTAGGTAATTTCTGCTTGTTTAATTTGTCTCTTGTTCGACACGAGCTTCAATACGCTTCAAGTATAATTTTGATATTTTCTAAACCAGCACTATGCCTTCACAATATCTCGAGAAGTTCGTAATAAAAACACCACAAAAGATTTGCCCCCTATTTTTTTACTATACTACAGGGTGCACTCTAAGACGATAGCGGAACTTTAAGTAGGCTGTCTACTGATCAATACAAACAACTTGTACTAGGTGGCGACAAAAATGGAACGAAAAAAATATCAGCTGTTTCATACATTTGGCGCAGTATTGAGTCGACCTTTTGTATGGAACAGCTGATATATTTTTCGCTCCATTTTTTTCGCCACCTAGTACAAGTTGTTTGTGTTGATCAGTAGATAGCCTACTGAAAGGTCCGCTATCGACCTAGAGTGCACCCAGTAGTAACTGATTTTCTACACCAACGAATGTTCATACAGATGTTGTGAACCTTAGTCTATAAATAAAACTTGCAGTCGATAGCACATCAACCGTCTTATCACGAGTCAGTGCCTCTTCTCACCTTTTCCGTGATGATTATGGGAAATATTATTACCCTATGTATGGTCACCAATCAAAACTATTTTGACGTTCTATCGGCTGCTTCTGCACTAGTAGCAAGGATTATATCGAGCTCGAAACAAACATCATATTAAAATACGGGGTGTTCTAAAAAAGATCCTCTGAAAGGGGATGGATTAAACACTGAACTATCACAAACAATATATTATTATATTCTGCTAAATTCATCTGCGGAAGTCTGCGGATTGTCGACAGTTGTTGTAGTCATGATTATTTGTAATTATAATGAGATCTATCTATCTATCCAGCCCATAAGTAAAGCTCACTGCTGGGCATAGGCCTCTAACTTTTTACGCCAACAATTAGGTACGAATTAATTTATACACTAACCTACAAAAACTACCGCGATTAAATTCGATTCGAACCAAATTGTTCAATAGTTCCAGTAAGTACGATAGAACGATTTTCTATACCAAAAAACTCAAAGTCGTCGAGCTCAGTATGAATCTTACGCTTAGCCGACCGCACCCCTATAACCTCCAGTGTGCCAGGCGACTAACACCCCTATTTCTAGGGACAACGGCAGCGAGGCCTCGACAAGACCGGCGGAGGAGCTCGGCTGCGGGGATCCGGCGCGGACGCTGCCTGACGTCACCACCAACAGCAATGGCAAACCCATGGCCAACCATTGCTCGTAAGTTCCTCTAGTTTGACAGGCGATAAACAACTTTATAGGGACGTCGGAAGTCAGGCCAAACAATCAGCATTAAGCCTGGAAGATAGTATTGTGGCGGGAAATTAAAAATTTTCACAGTTTTTTACGTTTTGTAGCTAAACTGAGCTATTTTTGTTCAGCGATTTTTCGTTAGCGAGAATAAAACCGTATTCTTTTCATTATTGTAAACAACAGAACAACAATAATTCAGCCGATTATGTGTTCTGGTCTATGACAAGTTTTTTGGGCACTACCACTGCTTCGTAGACCAGAACACATAATCGGCTGAATTATTGTTGTTCTGTTGTTTACAATAATGAAAAGAATACGGTTTTATTCTCGCGAACGAAAAATCGCTGAACATATTAAATAGTTCAGTTTAGCTACAAAATGTAAAAGTCTTTTCATTTTGTAGCTATTTTAGAAAATTTTGAATTTCCCGCCACCTTGCTGCTACCGTCTACCCCTAAGAAACACTCGAGAGACCTATGGTTTGCCAGAAGATTTTCAAGACCAATGGCAGAGAAGCGTCGTCGGTCACCATTTCACAAACAACTGTCAGCAAAGGGACAGCCATGGTCAACCAATAAGATGCAGTACTGTACTTAAATAAAAAAAAATAAAAAAAAAATTGGATTTTATTCATCACATTTAAAACAAAACAAAACAGTCTTGTAGGTACTAGTTCTTATAAAGTATAATACCAAGGTACTTACACTTTTAGAGTTATTTGTGATGAAAAGGTCAGAAGTTCAGCGTACTTGCTGTCTTACAACCTCTGCCTGTGAAATGTGTAACAGACTACATAAGACAATAAGGAAAATAGGTAGTAGTACTTGATGGTAATCAGTTCTTGAAACCCTTGCAAATTGCGTTGAAAGGGCTGTTATACAAGGTGTTACAAAAGTACCTAACTCTTTTTACAGGGTAATAGCACCCGGTGATAGGGATCACAATCTAAATATTTTTTTTTTGCTCTATGACGTTCCGTTAATTTTTAAATTGATAAAATGTGAACGATGTGGCGGGAGAAAAGTATTTTTTAAATATGGTTTTCATTGACTTTCACAATGTTTTAACAACTCAAAGCTATGAAAATGCACCTACACGCACAAACATATTTTTTGAGCTAATAACAAAAACAAAAAAGTTATGAAATTTTTTCAGTTTTGAGATTATAAAATAAAAATTGTTTTTTTAACTTTTTTTACAGATTTGACATCCTGTTGACTAGTAGGTTACACCCTGTAAAAAGAGTTAGGTACTTTTGTAACACCTGTACACCTGACCTCTTTTCACCTAGCTGACCCATCATCTATTCTGTTGATATATTAAAGTATTTTTATCGTTCTTGTATGTATGTATATGTATAATGTTCATTTATTTCCAACGAACATTCCAATACACATAGATCGCATCGGTCATTCGCACCCTGAGGTCAAATGCAAGCAAATTCTTCTTTCATAACTCGTGGCTCTTATCTTCATCGCAAGAAGGACACGTTTTGCTTGCTCTGGTTGCATAGTAAGTTTGCAATTCAATATCAATGTACCTCGTCGATCACTTGTGTATTTAACATCCTATCTTACACTGATATACTTACATTATTTAGGAAGTATGCCGTGTTGATCGATACTGGCACGTATGACCTGTGTAAGTAACAAGAATATTTCGACGTTGCAAAGCAAAGACCTCTTATGTGGCATTTTCCCCAAAATGCGTTTTTTTTTTGCAATATCGTGTGCAGAATTTCAAGGGCTACCTACTACACTTGATCATATATGAACATATCTTGAAAACTGCATCACCTACAACTCTTAAAAAAAAACAATTTGTGGGCATGCACCAACCAAGTAGGCAGTTTTTGTCGTTTTTAGTGGAAACTCCAAATCGTCTCATAAGAGGTCTTAACTTTGCAACGACGATTTGTTGTTTTGTGCGGTTGTTTTAACCCTCATGGCATGTTTTTTTTGGCGTGAATTTTAACAGATATTAATGAAGAATACCATCAACTTTTGATTTTTATCTTACCATACACTCTATTAAAAATGGAAAATTTGGGTGAAAAAAATTTTTTGATACGACTTATAGTTCTCGAGATATTTAATTTTAAACTACCTGTGCGACGGGCGCGCGGTAGTCTGCTGCTGTGACGTCACAACTCCACACGCACCCGACACATACACCGTAACACTCATTCAAACGGCTGTATCTTTGGAACCGTACTAGGTAGCCAGTTGAAATTTTCAGAGATTATGTTTTATTATAGTGGATTACCAAATCAATAATAAAAATTAAAAAATATTAAAAAATAAGAGGGGTCCCCATACAAAAAACGTTGTTTTATACTTTTTGCTCTGTAGAAAAAACGGTAAGACATACAAGCAACAAACTTGGTATGATTATAGGGCTTACTCCATAGTATAACAAAATAATATAAAAACTGGCCAAGTGCGAGTCGGACTTGCGCACGAAGGGTTCCTTACCATCTATAAGAAAGGTGAAAAAATCATAATTGTTGTATGGGAGCCTCCTTAAATGTTTATTTTATTCTGATTTTTGGTATTTGTTGTTATGACGGCATTAGAAATACATCATCTGTGAAAAGTTCAACTGTCTAACTATCATGGTTCATGAGATACAGCCTGGTGACAGACTGACGGACATACGGACAGACAGACAGACGGACAGACAGCGGAGTCTTAGTAATAGGGTCCCGCGTGGAACCCTTCGGGTACGAAACCCTAAAAACGGTCAAGCGCGACTCGGATTCACGCGCCGAGGGTCCGTATAACCAGTTTTTTATTGTATGGCGGTAGGGAACTCTCAGTACGCGAGTTCTACTCGCACTTGGCCAGTTTTTTTGTCATTTTCATTTTTCATTTTTCAAAGTCGTCATCCATAGCTAAGTTAGAATATATTATTTTAAGTACAAACCCGTGCTAGGGAATATTTTAAACAGAGCTTGCGGCTTTAAAACCTGTCCCAAGCGAATTTTTAACGTTATAACTAAGTAATATTATATTAAAACACTACTGTAACACTGACTAAACACACATAAAAACTGACCAAGTGCGAGTCGAAATCGCGCACTGAGAGTTCTGTACCACCATACATTAAAAAAAACTGGTTATACGGACCCTCGGCGCGTGAGTCCGAGTTGCGCTTGACCGTTTTTTATATTTTTTTGTTATACTATGGAGTAAGTCCTATAATCATACCAAGTTTGATGCTTGTATTTCTTACCGTTTTTTCTAAAGAGCAAAAAGTATAAAACAACGTTTTTTGTATGGGGACCCCTCTTATTTTTTAATATTTTTTTATTTTTATTTTTTCTTGGGTAATCCACCATAATAAAACATAATCTCTTAAAATTTCAACTGGCTACCTAGTACGGTTCCAAAGATACAGCCGTTTGAATGAGTGTTACGGTGTATGTGTCGGGTGCGTGTAGAGTTGTGACGTCACGCGAGTTTGCCGCGCTCGCGCGAAAAACTCCAAAAGGACGGAAACTAAAACCGTCGTAACTTTAAAACTACTGGCTCGATTTGAATGAAACAAAAACAGGTGTATTTCTAAATTTTTAGGCTACACGGTCATAAAGTTTCAAGTGATTTAACAGACCCACGGACATTCTTCATTGTCTAAAAAGCTGATCATACACTTTAGATAAGAGAATAATACCATTGACCTCTGTTAAAGTCTGGACCGTAGAATGAACTCAAACATGATGGTATCATCGAAGCTATTTCAGTAATGGACTGAAGAATTAGCGCCGCAAAGTAAACTAACAATCACTTGTCAGTACTATACAAATTGGCATTACACTCATACTGATAGATGTAGTGTAGTGCCTATTGGTATGACATGGTTGTGCTCAACACTCATTGTATGGACCGTTGTATTATACACCGTGCTATTTTAGTGGTTTAAGCCGAAGGTATTTTGTTGCACTGGTGATTCTAAGCCAAATTATAAAATTTTCCTCCAAAATGAGCGAAAAAAAAACACTTCACAATCCAATTGTCTATCGCCAATCGACACCATTCATTTGTATGGAGAAGTCAATTATTTTTCGCGCGTTTTGGAATGAAATTTTGTTATTTGGATCGGAATCATCAGTGCAACAAAATACCTTCGGTTTTAAAACCACTAAAATAGCACGGTGTACAGCACAGCATTATAACATTTATAACCCTCCGCGGTTTTTAGTTTTAAACATTTTATTATGTAACTATCTCAAACAAGTTTTGGATTATTTGGTCACAAGAGTCACAACTAAATCTCAAAGCTTCCATACACCTTATCCCAGGACATTTGCAAAGCTTCATTTCAATTTGTCATGCGGTTCGAAACTTTGTTTGTATGGACGCTCGCGGGTCATAGGAACTCTTTCTAATTCTGAGAAAAGGCCTGTGTCCAACTAGTGGGACATGAGGGAAACATGACATAAGTACGGTCGGCCACAGTCACAGATGACCCATGATAGCTTTTTTTATATCGATTTAAGGGTTCCATTTACATTTATTTTGTCGGAATAGCCGACATGTTTCGACCTCGTCCGGAAGTCTTAGTCATGGGGGAGGGACGGACGACGCGCTCGTCACGGCGTTCAGCCGCTCACTGCGGGCGCGTTGACGATGCGCCCGCGCGGACAGCTCCGGTGCGGGGGAGGAAAATAAAAGTAAGTGAAACCGTTAAATCGATATAAAAATGTGCAGAGCTTACGAAAGTTTAAACCCATGATAGCTCTTACCGCGCGCGGCATAAGGGCGCCAATTGAAGAAAAAGGGGTATCCTGCGTACTGTACTTACATGTTTATTACTCTCATTTCAGGATAATCCTGGGCGGCATTCTGAACAACCCCTCCCTAACCTTCAACGATGGCGTGCGCTCCCTAGACTTCGTGCTAGTATGGGAGGCCCAAAAGGAGGATGCGAGTACCCCAGAGGCAGTGCGGCAGAGGGCCGTTTTCGAGCACAACTTGGAGAGCGAGGGGCTGCAACTGGAGCGTGAGGCGCCCGATAACCTCTACGGACTCAACTTTGTTAAGGTAAGGATAGGAACTAAGGAATTCTCTAAGATACAGTGAAGATTGGGGGGCAAAAGTAGGCTCAACACTAAGGCGCTCAGATATCAACTTCTGGGGCAAAGATGTGGGGTCAGAAGAACACATTCTTAGCTCCAAAAATATCCGAAACATCTTGAAACTTGACTGGTTCAATCGTCCGTAGAACCTCTACGGACTCAACTTTGTTAAGGTGAGGATAGACACTAAGATAGTCTCTAAGATACTGTCAAGAATGAGGGGACATGGCGCGTCGGCGGAAGGAAATTGCAAGCGTTTTACTTGCTACGTGAATACTGAACCGAGGATCAGCGCCATCTATTGGGGAATTTAAAAGTAAGCTGAGGAGACGCTTCGTTAACTCTACGACGTGCAAAATTAAGGGAAAAGGCGTGGAGACAGAAGAAGAAAGCCGTGGCTCCGAAACGTCCCAAGCATTAAACGCGGAAGACATTAATGATAAGGACATTAAATTACATGAATATTAGGACCGACTCCAACCCTGTAACAGGACAGCCTAATCCTTTTGATTTTTGAATTTTGATTTTGATAGAGGCTTGCAATGTCCCACTTACAGTACGTTAATATAATTATCTTTGTTTACAGATACACGCACCACTGCAGGTTCTGAAAGACTACAGTGAAATATTGAAACTAAGGATGCCGATGAAGGTAAACAACTTACTCCATTATTCAGACGTTTCCTGTGACAATAGATGTTTTTTTCCCTGTTAGAATGCAGTCATGGCTTAATAAATCCTAAATGTGGTTAGTGGCATAGGCTCTCTTTACAATGATTTAATTGCTTCATAGAATATGTACCTACCACCTATTTATATTTATTTTAAGTACAAATATCGAAATAACAGGGTGGTTTGCTTCATCAGCGTGTTTTCGAAATAAAGGAGATTCCATACGTATTGTATAAGAATTTTTTGTTTTTTCTAATGCACTAAGTAGGAAAATATTTGTCTGCCAAGTTGAACGCATTAGTTGGTGGAGATAGTTCAAACTTCTCACACCAGATGGTGCCCTCCGTCCATAAGACGAGATATTGGTTGAAAAATTCGCATCGACAGTTACTTGGCTCTGTAGCTCAAATGGTAGAGCGACAGCACGGTATGCCAGAGGATACGGGGTTCAAATCCTGTCCCGAGCGAATTTTTAAACCTTAAAATAATATATTTACAAATGTTTAAGTATTTTATATCGCTTTATCGGTTTCACTCACTTTTATTTTGTCGGAATTGACCTCGTACGGAAGTCTTAATCATGGAGGAGGGACGGACGCGGCGGTCGTCACGGCGTTCATCCGCTCACTGCGGGCTGGTTGACGATGCGCCCGCGCGGACAGCTCGAGCCCGCAGTAAGCGGATGAACGCCGTGACGAACGTGTCGTCCGTCCCTCCTCCATGATTAAGACTTCCGGACGAGGTCGAAACCTGTCGGCTATTCCGACAAAATAAAAATAAGTGAAACCGTTAAAGCGATATAAAATGTGCATCATCAATATCATATAAAATACGAAAGTTTCAGTTGTAAAAACGTTTAAGTATTATTAATCGGCTTTTCAACATTGTTTGGTTTAATGTCGTAGGAATGCAGTAGAATACGCAAGTGCGACAAGAAAAATCCCATACTCAATGCTGCCATGTACATGTCTAAGGTATGAGGTGTTGTATTGTCGCCATGCAACTTGTATGGCTTGTATGGATTGTCGCTAACTATCTATCTGACCATAATTCACGTTTGCACGGGAATGGGTCTTGTTAATATTATTTTTAAGGTTTATAACATCGATTCTACAGCGTATTACAAAAAGGTCTTGTCAATAACTTATAAAGCTTATAAAATTGCTATTCCATACAAAAATTCGATACATTCAACATAGCAGTAGCATTTTTTTGGGGTTTCGCAATTGGTCTACCTTTTATTGATTTGTTTAACGACCCCCCTCAAGTATGGCAGGACCTTTCTGCGACACCCTGTATGCAAGAGAAGTTGCGAGGTGAGGCTTGTATGACACCCGTCATAGAATAAATTCCCATCTCAGAGCAACTCCTTTGTTTCTAAAACCTTACCTCGCAGCTTTTAAACGAGAGTTGGTGTCAGTTTAATGTGTTTTTTCGTGCTACTAACTTTAATACTACTTCACAATCTTAGCTTCTATCTTGTCGTTTAATACTGAACGAAAAAGGTTTACGAATGCCCTGGAAAACTGCAGCCCTCTCGCTCGCACTTCCCAACATTTTAATTGATTGTAAGAGTAAGATTCAACTTTGGGCAGTAAAATATAGTTGCAGACATAGATAATAAAGCCATCGACATGTGGACACAATTTTGATATTTCTAGATAAAAAGTGCGAGAGGGCTTCAGTGGTCCAGGGGCTTCTTAACAAATGATATTTGCTCACAACTATATCGAGCTATTTTAACAGACATGTTTCAGATGACAAATACTTGCTACTGATTTGTATGCAATGTGTGGTTCTTATGTAAATATTGCTAATATGTGTTCAACATTTGTTATGCTAATCTACGTGCATTTCTATAATATGGGAAACGAATATAATTATCTTAATACTTACTCATTATTTACATATTTCTCGATGAAAGATTTACTTGGTAGTTATAAGGAACGTGTTGAATTGATGTAGGTTTTTTTAAAGGTTTTTTATTTGGTGGCAAATCAGTGAATGGTAGCACCATTTGGGTGACGGTGTATAAACTATATTTTTCTCAATTTCCTAGTGTCATGCTTTCGGTCTCCAACCACTTAACAACCACCTCTATCTTTATCTGACATTTACACTATTAATTTGATTAAAAGCCGACAGACCAAAAGTCGTTAAAGAAAGAGGTGGCAAACTCACCTGTATTTGCAATGACTTAAGGATTATTTTTTCAGTTTACGGCCCTAAAGGACGTCCACGAAAAGACAAACACTTTGCTCGAGAGGATACAAAACTGTTGGAACAGCGTAATGGCCAAAATCCGAGTGGACACAAGTATATTTCCGGAGAGAAAGCATAGACTGACGGCCATTTATTCTAAGGATAAGGAGTATTTGTAAGTATACACGGAATTATTGTTATTCCCTTATTGAAAATCTAGCTGCCTGAGGCCAAACGGCGAGTGGGTCGCCCCAAATCCACGTGGCGCCGATCGGACACCAGTGAGGCGCGTAAGGTCGGTCTGGACTGGAACGACCTTGAACCAACTGCGCAAGATCGTCCCAAGTGGAGAGAAAACTTCTTCGAGTCCTATATCCCTCCTGAGGGATAACAATATTAAAAAAAACTTTCACCATTAATACGGCTCTGGCGGATATATGACCGTCATAATATATGAACTTTATGGCTTCGGAATAGCGTCCAAAACCAATGAAAAATTAGGACTACCTCTGCCGTATAAAGGGTTAACAAGATTTAAGTCAGTCAGTCAGTCTTATTGACAAACCAAGATTGATTTGCTTCTTGACAAGTCGTCGCCGATTGGGATCTACACAAAGTTCAATTTCCTCCCTTCCTCCATAATCAGACATCAGTAAGAAAATCGGGAACTAAAAAAGTAAATTAAGATACATAGATAAGATAAAAATATTTATTTAACCCTTAACCCGGCCGAGGTACCATACAACTTTCATTAGTTTTGGACTCTATTGCGGGGCAATAGAGTTAAATTTCATTTCGACTCGGCCCGGTTAAAGGTTAAAAACCACATACATTAAATTAAATCGTGATAGATAATTGGTAAAGAATCCCGTTATCTTACAATTATTGAGTTTGACACCGATCTATCCGAGATCATAATCATCATCATCAGCCTGTTAGCACCCACTGCTGAGTAAAGGCCTCTTCATGCTCACGCCACCTCTCACGATCCTGCGCCAGGCGCAACCACTGTTTTCCGGATACTTTGGCTATGTCGTCGGACCATCTGGCTGGTGGTCTGCCAACCGATCTCTTCCCCTCTCGAGGTCGCCATTCTGCAATGGACTGTCCATCTGCCATCGATACGTCTCGCCAGGTGTCCTGCCTATTTCCACTTCAAAGAAGTTTAAGCGTTTTCCGACGTCTGCCACTTTTGCGCGGCTTCTTATTACGATGTTCGGTATCCGAGATAAATCATAGAATAGTATATTTCATTACAAGTGTGGAAAGGCTGTCATTGCAAAGAGTTCCGACAAATGGCTACCCGAGCCGAGGCGCAGCCGAAGGCGAGGGTTGACAGTCGGAACAAGTTGCAATGACGGTTCCGCACGTGTACTGAACGACTATTTTTAATACAGTTGCCAAAAAATTAAGCAATTTAATAAAATAATAAAAACACAATAAACTCAACTAACTTAACATTTTTGACTTTTCCGGTAAAATGTTCTCCGAAGCATTTTGTGCAATTATACTGAGTTCCGGTGGTGTTAATTAAAAAAAAACTAGGGTCGAAATTACTCATTTTGTGCAACAAACAACTAAAGCAAAGAAAATTTCTGAAAAATCAAAATGGCGCCAACCGTAGAATATAAGCAGAATTTTTTTTTCTTCACCCATTCTGGTAGGCAAAGGCAACTATGCCCATACAGCCAAGTCTTCAGTAGAAGTTTTTTATTGATATGAAATGAAAATGAAATTTAATGAAATGAAACCTAACCAAACTCATTCAATCAAATCATTAAATCTGATATTTAAACAAATTAGTAGCTTCTTTTTAGAAATATAAGTATTTGCATGAATCATAAAAACTTTTTTAGTAAAAACTTCATGGTTGGTTTTTCTTTTTAATAGACATTATTTTGACAGTTGGGAAAGAGAACGCACGAGTGCGGGAAAGGTAAAAAAAAGCACGCGTGTGTAATAGCCCACATCCCGAACGCTATACGTCCTTGCAATACGCCACTTTTTGAGCAACTGTATTAAAAAAATATTTTACCTCATTTCCAGATTCGACACATCAGCGGAGTGTTTCTGGACGCCGTCGATCCGCTCGCGCATCGTCCAGTTCATTCTGGACCGGATGAGGTTTTCGACAGGCACCGGCGACGACTTCGCGTTCGGCATAGCCCGGCTCATCTCCACTAGGACCTACAGCGCGGCCTACCCGCTGCACGATGTAAGTTCATTCAATACTTTTTGTGTACAATTAAAGAGTTCTCTGTTTAACGCCCCATCTACTTATATTCGTCGAATAAATCTGGATAAATAAACGCCCATGATAATCCCTGGAACTCTTTGAGTGAAGATGAAGAGTGAGCAACTGCAAATAAGGCGATATATTATTTATTTATTTTTGGTATAAAATATTTATTACAAAAATTAAAAGTTACAGAAATGTCAAAACGAAACACACACACACACACACTCACACACACTCACACACACACACACACACACACACACACACACACACACACACACACACACACACACACACACACACACACACACACACACACACACACACACACACACACACACACACTCAATACAAAACGTCAATATAAAATGTCAAAATACTACAATAAAAAAAAAACATAATTTAAAACAATAAAGAAATCAACTTATCAAACCGCTCCGAGATATATCCGACCCAAAGGTCCCCAACGATATTAGAATACTCGTGTGATACTATTATCATACTCGGCTTCGCCTCGTAAACGATAAACCCACACTCGTATTCTAAGAATCTCTCTTATATTACAGTTGCATAAACTACTATTTTGTGTACGATTAAAGAGTTCTCTATTTAACGCTCCATCTACCTATATTCGTTGAATAAATCTGGATAAATAAACGCCCATGATACTCCCTGGGACTCGACCTTCGGCCTCGTTAAACGGGGCTCGGCCTTCGGCCTCGCTTACACATCAGCGGAGTGTTTCTGGGCGCCGTCGATCCGCTCGCGCATCGTCCAGTTCATTCTAGACCGGATGAGGTTTTCGACCGGCACCGGCGACGACTTCGCTTTCGGCATAGCCCGGCTGATCTCCACTAGGACATATAGCGCGGCCTACCCGCTGCTGTAAGTTCGAATGTCCTGAACAACTATAGCCCTCTCGCTCGCACTTCTGAAATAATGATTCAACTTTGGACGATCAAATATAGTTGTAGACATAGATAATAAATCTATCGACGTGTGGACACATTTTTCATTTCATATTCCTAATAATATAACAAATATCACTGAACTGAGTAGTTGAGTTTTTTTTGTAAACTGGAAATATGAAATCAAAAGTGTGTCCACAAGTCGATAGCTTTATTATCTGTGTCTGCAACTATATTTGATCGTCCAAAATTCAATCATTCTCTTACAATCTATTATAATGTTAAGAACTGTGAGCGAGAGGGCTGCAGTGGTCCAGGGCATTCTTAAATGCTTTTTGTCTTTATGGTGGCTACGCCTATGACACTCCCTGGGACTCGGCCTTCGGTCTCGTTAAATGGAGCTTGGCTTTCGGCCACGCCGACCAAGCATGTCCCTGAATCTACGCTCAGGTAAATTTATGGAACCGGGTGTAAGAGGGTGAGAATCGTCAGAGAATGATAAGATCTACGCGGAACTCGGCCTTCGGCTTTGTGACGCGGAGCTCGGCCTCCGGCCTTTGCCTATACGAGTATGTTAATCATCTAAGTTAAAACCAGCCACAGTATTTGCTACATAAAATCACCGTGAAACGCAAATTATCAATACACACTTTGAATGTTGCCTTCTGTAAGACCTATTTTCCAGCAAAAAAAAAAGTTTTTGACGGTTGACGGCGAGAGTGCATTTTTAGAGAATAGATGGCGATTGCAATACATTGTATAGTATTTTGTTATTTCTGCTTACAGGGTGATCTCAAAACGCCGGGCTCGATGCGGCACCTCCTCTATACGGAGTGGGCGAGCGTGTCCAAAGCACTTAAATACCAGCCTTTGGACTACGTTAAGGACTACTTTGGGGTTAAGATAGGTGAGTGAAGTCATATTATTTTGCCACTGTTTTTTTTTTTTTTTCATATTTGTTGTTTTTTCGAACTTTTGAATTTAGAGTTTCAGCTGCGTCTTAACGTTTAAGTTACAAATAAATCTGGCCACCGCCAAAAGTGACCATTTTTGGCGGTGGCGGGATTTATTTGTAGATTTTACGATCTGGAATCTAGGTCTTAGGTCCTAAGTGGCCACTTTTGGCGATAGAGAATTTCAGTCGTAGGTTCTAGGATCTGGAATCTAAACCTTACGTTCTAAAAATAGTTAAGCCTCGCGTTGAGAACTTACTGAAAAGTTTTTAGCAAAAAACGCATCCAAAAATAAGATATGATTTTTCTTTCATTGGCGGCGCTAGTTGTGCCTACTACTGGGCCCTAGAGCCCGATTTTTTTGGTCACATCTACTTAAGGCGCGGTGCATAGCGAATAGCCCGCGCGCCCAGAAAAATGCACAAAATCGAGTCCTGTATCAAATACACTAAACAAATCGAAAATTTTCACATATCAAACCCTAGAGTTAGGTGAGACCTATCTAAAACAGCCAGTTTCGTGTTGACATTCATAAACGTTTTAAAGATATTTTCCTTGAAAAAAAATAGGCGGCGCACTTTTTTTCAATCAAAATATCTTGCACGAAACTGGCTGTTTTAGATAGGTCTCACCTAACTCTAGGGTTTGATATGTGAAAATTTTAAATTTTTTTAGTGTATTTGATACAGGACTCGATTTTGTGCATTTTTCTTGGCGCGCGGGCTATTCACTATGTACAGCGCCTTAATGCTTGTCTTAGCGAGTTGTGGAACAGAGAAATATCTTGTGTCTTGTTCCGAATTTCTTTAAAAATAACGGTTATTTTCAGGTTTATACTTCGCGTGGCTTGGCTTCTACACGCACATGCTCATACCGGCCTCCGTAGTGGGACTCATCTGTGTCATATACTCGGCCACCACTATTTACTCAAACAAACCGAGGTTGGTTTCAGCAAGCAATACATTTTATGGGTAGTGACTGGCGCCTTGATTACGCACCTTTTCTTGCAATTTACAAGCAGAAAGCTATTTTCCAATTTGCAAGCAGAAAGCGATTTTCCAATTTGCAAGCAGAAAGCTATTTTCCAATTTGCAAGCAGAAAGCTATTTTCCAATTTGCAAGGTGAAAGCTATTTTCCAATTTGCAAGCAGAAAGCTATTTTCCAATTTGCAAGCAGAATGCTATTTTCCAATTCGCAAGCAGAAAGCTTTTTTCCAATTTGCAAGCAGATAGCTATTTTCCAATTTGCAAGCAGAAAGATATTTTCCAATTTGCAAGCAGAAAGCTATTTTCCAATTTGCAAGCAGAAAGCTATTTTCCAATTTGCAAACAGAAAGCTATTTTCCAATTTGCAAGCAGAAAGCTATTTTCCAATTTGCAAGCAGAAAGCTATTTTCCAATTTGCAAGCAGAAAGCTATTTTCCAATTTGCAAGCAGAAAGCTACTTTCCAATTTGCGAGTAGGAAGTTATTTTCCAATTTACAAAAGGAAAGCCATTTTGCAAGAGAAAGCTATTTTCCAATTTGCAAGCAGACAGCTATTTTGCAATTTGCAAGAAGAAAACTTTGATTTTGCAATGCTCTGCGGCGCCATATAACGATTTATCATATCCTATCCAAAATAAGGATACAGATTTGCGCCATTTAAAATTGTTGAGACCATAATGAGTCAGAAATAGATGTTTGTGAAAAGTCTTGGAACAGTTAAACTTGTAAATTTACCATTTCATAACCCTTTTTATTGCTCTTTCAGTGAAGACGTGTGCAACTACAACTCGACGATAAAGATGTGTCCGCTCTGCGACTACTTCTGCGAATACTGGGACCTTAAGGACACGTGCCTGCAGTCCCGCATCACGTATCTGTTCGACAATCCCACCACCGTGTTCTTCGCTATCTTCATGAGTTTTTGGGGTGAGTAGGATGTCTACCAGACCATTCCTTAAATATGTGTAAAGGCAGCCATACACGTAATGATATACTTGCGCAAGTTTAGACTTGCACAAGTAAAACGTTTGCAGAATGTTAGAAACTTGCACAATAATTTTCCAACACACGTTACTGTATACAACGTGTTACAAAAGATACTAACTCTTTTTACAGGGTGTAACCTGCTGGTCAACATAATCAAAAACACAACTTTTTTTTTATAACCTCAAAATTGTAAAATTTTCAAAACCTTTTTGTTTTTGGATTTAGCTCCAATTAAAAAATATGGTTGTTTGCTTAGTTGATTTTAATAGCTTCAGGCTGTTAAAACATAGTAAAATTCTATGGAAACAGTATTTTAAAAATACTTTTCCCCCGTCACAGCGTTTACATTTTAATTATTTAAAAATCAACGGAACGTCATAGAGCTAAAAAAGTATTTTGGTTGTGATCCCTATCATTAGGTACCATGACCCTGTAAAAAGAGTTAGCATCTTTGGTAACACCTTGTATACTTGTGCAAGTCTATGCCTAGTTATATCGTTACGTATATGGCTGCCTTAATCTTCTGTAATCTGTAATCTGATCTGTAACTTAGCAGATTTTTTTGCTCAGCAACCGTCAATTAGTAATCGGGTTTTTATTTGTGACTCTTGCTAAAAGTTAGATATTTAGGAACTTTCCTGGGAATTGTTATGATTTATTTATCTTTTTATGGAACTTGGCATCTATTTTGAATTATGCATTGTGTGAGATTACAGAAACGATTACTAAGGCCTTTTGCATCTACGAAATGAGATGATTTGTATATTCTTCTCCTAATCCAGGTAATCGATTTTAGATGCAGGAACGTCTTCAATGAAGTAGTTTAATTGTAGTTAACGTATTATTTATTATATTATTACAAAAAACGAATAGGTGACAATTTTGTACAGCGTCCAGTGGCACCTTCACTCACACTAGATGGGTGAAGAGACCACTCAGCGCTGCAGTGCCTGGGACATTGTTTTAGATGGAGTAGGCTTGCCCAGCACCTATACCATCCTGACAGCTTAGTCGGCCTAGCCCACAGGAAAGACGGGTCAATACGTGCGGAGCCAACTAAGGCGCGGGTTTCCTCACGATGTTTTCCTTCACGGTTAGCGAGTGGTATTGCTACTATAAATTCACAAATGTACGTAACTTTTAAATTAGACAAAGTCATAGATACATGCCCGCACTGGGAATCGAACCGGGTACCTCTTGGTTCAGAGTCCACTGTTCTACCCACTAGACCACCACCGCTACGAATTACAAATTAATTGAAGAAACGATTACAGATATTGTATCTGTGCGACTGAACAGTGACAATTAATTATTATTTTATTTATTTTTTATTTATTTAATTTCACAGTCACGTCACGTCATCTAGGTCTTTCAGGCTTACTGGGTTCGCCTCCGGAGTTTCTAAATGATTTATATTCAGCCATTTCGGATGTTGACACGCGATTTCTTGTTTAGCTTTTATTTTTACACTCTTTACATACTTCCAGCCGCTTGCTTCCTGGAGCTGTGGAAGCGTTACTCTGCCGAGATGACGCACCGCTGGGATCTTACGGGCTTTGATGTTTACGACGAACATCCCCGCCCGCAATACCTGGCGAGACTCGCTCATGTCAAACGAACACAGGTATGTGCTCAACTGCTCATACTGCATACAAGTGTGATCGCTGGAACCTTAGCTTCGATGTTTACGACGAACACCCCCGCCCGCAATACCTGGCGCGGCTCGTCACGTCAAACGGACACAGGTATGTGCTCATACTGCACACAAGTGTGATCGCTGGGCCCTTAGCTTCGATGTTTACAACGGACACATCCCCATAATACCTGGCGAGACTCGCTCATGTCAAACTAACACAGGTATGTGCTCATACTGCACACAAGTGTGATCGCTGGGACCTTAGCTTCGATTTTTACTACGAACATCCCCGCCCGCAATACCTGGCGAGACTCGCTCATGTCAAAAGAACACAGGTATGTCCTCATATTGCACACAAGTGTGATCCCCTTGTGTCCTCCACTCTTTTCTATCTGGGGCCACCTCGTGTATAATGTGCTAGCTTTTGCCCGCGATTTCGTCCGCGTGGACTACAGAAGAAAGATATATGCTTTACTTTGCTCCTAAGTGTAAAAGCGTTATAATATGTAGTCTATGTGTTATTCTGATGTCTAAGCTATCTATTTCAGCGAGAAAGGGTAACAAACATCCATCCATCCATCCATCCGCACTTACAAACTTTCGCAAATATAATATTAGTAGGATAGGAAGTAGGAAGTAGGATTTATTGAATACTGAATTTAAAAAAAAAGGGTGTTAAGGTTTGAACTATATTGGACTGTATTTAGGTAAATGAGTAGGTCACTGGTAATTAGGTTTAACACTGTGTATTGTCTAATTGACTCTACTTTACAATAAAAAAGGAAATAAAATAAGATTAGCGCTACGTGAACCGTGCGAGGTAAAACAGGCAAGTGAAGCGGGCGGGCGTGCGTCCCCGCTCCCCCGCACAGCGCGACCGTCGCGCCCCCGCGCGGGCCGGAACAAAGGGTTTGAGCAGGGTTGCTAGATGCGTTTTTCTCTTTCTCCCCAAATTTAAATTATTTTTTCTCCAAAACGATACTATTTTCCATGGTTCTACCCAAAGGCCCGTTTTTACTCGTTTTTTCCCTTATTCTACGGCATATTTCGCCTGGTAGTATCAAAGACAATGTTTTTGTTAGTTTTTGGTACTACCAGTAAAACTACAAACAAATGGCATTCACTGTAGTTTAACTAAACTTTTTGTCTATGGTAACTTTTTACCTTTTGCACTCGAAGTTTGCACTTGTAATTTTTTATTATAACTCCCAAAGTTCTAAACGCAGCAGCCCAGCTGAGCGTTCGAAAACGAATGGGCGCGTTCGTAAAAATGCATGAGCAATGTACGGATGCGTTCCAAAACAATAATTACCCAAAACTCTCCACTGTGTTTTCTTTTTCTCCAAACATTTCTCCAAAGATTTCTTTTCTCCAAAATTTCTCCAGGAGCCAAATTTTTACCCAGAATTGCGAGAAAATTACCCAATCTGGTAACGCTGGGTTTGAGTGAGTTTTGAGTCCAACTTGTGCTAATGGACTTTCCTTGGTTTGACAGTTGAACGTGGTGACGGGCCAGAAGGAGCCAATGGTCCCGTTCTGGCGCATGCGCGTGCCGGCCGCGCTGATGTCTTTCAGTATCGTGTCACTGCTCGTGCTACTTGCCTTCGCGACCGTCTTGGGCGTAGTCTTGTACAGGTAACGATAGAACATACAGTCACAGTTTGTTAACACAGAAAAAATATACAGTGCAATTTATAGCTTTATTCCTCAGACACCGTGACTTCATGTGAGTTCCAACAACTTTTGTTCTATGACTTCGGTGCATACGCATTTTTTCCATGTTTTTTTTAGTATGGTAAAAAAAACATTGTGTGCTGCTTACCTTCGCGACCGTCTTGGGCGTAGTCTTGTACAGGTAACGATAGAACATACAGTCACAGTTTGTAAACACAGAACAAAGTATACAATGTAATTTACAGCTTTATTTCTCAGACACCCCAACCTCTAAATTTTAATGTGAGTTCCAACAACTTTTGTTGTATGACTTCGGTGAATACGCATTTTTTTCCATGGTTTATTTTTTTTGTATGGAGAATACATTGCGTGCTGCTTGTCTTCACGACCGTCTTGGGCGTAGTCTTGTACAGGTAACGATAGAACATACAGTCTTAGGCCGGTAAGATCAATCACAGTTTAAACTCGGACCATAGATTAAACCTCGCATTTTGTATGAAAATTAATCGACAGATAGGGTTTAAACTAGCATTTTTGGTTTAAACTGTGATTGATCTTAAGGGCCTTAGTTTGTTAACACAGAAAAAAATTACAGTGCAATTTACAGCTTTATTCCTCAGTCACTGAATGTGAGTTTCAACAGCTTTTGTTCTATGACTTCGGTGAATACGCATTTTTTCCATGGTTTCTTTAGTATGGTAAAAAAAACATTGCGTGCTGCTTGCCTTCGCGACCGTCTTGGGCGTAGTCTTGTACAGGTAACGATAGAACATACAGTCACAGTTTGTTAACACAGAAAGAATATACAGTGCAATTTATAGCTTTATTCCTCAGACAACCCAACCTCTAGAGTTCCAACAAATTTTGTTCTGTCTTAAAAATGAACTTTTTTTTTCCATTTCTTTTTTCAAATATTCCATTGCAGGATGTCAGTGGTGGGAGCGAGCGCACTGAGAAACGACAGTGGGCTCCTGAGAAACAACCAGATCATGTTCATCACAGCGACGGCCGCATGCATCAACTTGGTCTTCATCTGTGTCTTCAACTATGTAAGTAGCCTCTTTCACTAACACGATCCGTGAAAAAAAATTTAAACAAGGTTTTCATTTCACAAGTTCGGAAAGTATGATATGTTTGCAACCTGCCAGTGAAATTAGACATTTGGGCGATAAACTTCGTCTTCGTTCTACGGCGAATCAACGTTGCGCACAGTAAATATCGCGATATACAGACGCAAAAAACAAAATGGACGCAGCGGTCGGTCTATATTCATGGCAGCGAATAATTATTTTCTATTGTGTCAGAAATTATGTGGCCAGTTTCTTTTGGGTTCCATAATAATGGGTATTATATTTGCTCTAACTCGTAGTTGCTGATTAATTCTAAAATCTTGTCATTGGTCCAATCCACTGTCGAAAACACTACGTCCGTTGCACACGACGTCCGTGAGCTAACTGAAGACCGTGAAGTGTATAGTGTATTTCTCAGCCTGGCGGAAAAGCGATCATTAACCTTTGAGCGGATCACAGAAATAAACAAAATTTTTATGCCAAAGGTTTTTTGAATTTTTGAATGCGCCGAACAAGCGCCGCCGACCGAATGCATGCCTCTCCCTTCCTCGCACGCACCTCGCTCGTCCGTAGCACGTTGAAACAGGTTTTTTATCTCTGACTGACCGGAGCTCTAACCCCACCCCGTATCTAAAAACAAGCTTCGATATCCAAACGATACAGAAATGTAAGGAGAGTGACGGAGTGCGACACGAATCGTTATATTTTTACGGTAACATAGTACTTCGTGTCAATGATCGCTTTTCCGCTAGGCTGAGAAATACACTATAGCCACGCAGGCGATTTTCATCGCGATAAAGACGCTTTGATGTGCGAGAGTTTACCGACAGCGGAGCGATGTCCTTGAGACTTCGCGCGATGTGTTAAAGTATTTGCGAATATTTGGCTACACACATCGCGATAACGCGAATATTCGGGCTAGCGCGATGTGTGCGGCCGCAGCATAAGGTGAATCGGAAAGTCCGCAGTTCAAACACCTCCCTCCAAAACTACTCAGATTTATTATAGTGGCCCTTTTATCGACGGTTTCGGGCATAAAAAGGATACACTAAATCCAGCAAACGATCGAAACCGAGTGCCAGGACCTATGTGCGGTAGGTCTTGCCGCCTCTGCTTGCGCTTCGGTACTCCGCAACTCAAACAGTCTCAAACACACACTTCGTTACTTGTCCACCTTCACGCAGTAACGCCGTCTCTTTCCCCCCGCAGGTGTACCAATACCTGGCCGAATGGCTGACAGAGAAGGAGCTACTTCGCACGCAGACAGAGTTCGATGACTCGCTCACACTCAAGATCTATCTCCTGCAATTCGTCAATTACTACGCGTCGATATTCTATATAGCTTTCTTCAAAGGAAAGTATGTGGGCCGGCCCGGCGACTATGTGCGGCTGTTTGGGCATAGACAAGAGGAGGTAAGATTTTTTTAAATTTAAAGATGGCGGCCGAGAAATAATCGCTATCAATAAATAATCAAAGACTGCCGACAGATCCGAAAGGCACGCATACTAGACACCAAAAGAAAGTACTTTTTCGGCAAATGATTATGGTTTTTTAGGTTATAATTTTGTGAAATATTTTATCACTCAATAGAAGTGTAACGCAGAGAAGTCATAATGCGCAAGCGTTGACATAATTAGTTAGAATAAGTGTCAAAATCAGTCTTAATCTGTGGTTTTAATATAAACCACAGATTTAGTTGCACGATTTAGTACGAATCGCTGTCAAAATTGACACTGAAAAATCCCTATTGTTAATCGATGTAACCACAAACTAGCCAACCCACCAACAACAATTCAATCAATAACTTTCTCTAAAAGAATCCCTATTCACATCAATACACCGTGGAATTTTAGTGGTTTTAAAGCCGAAGGTATTTAGTTGCACTCGTGATTCTGAGCCAAATTCCAAAATTTAATTACGACAAAACAAGTTAGGTCACTAACCAACTATTCAATGTGCAGACCTATTCTTTCTTTTTGTATTTTGTAAACGTTTTCATTTACTTTTATTTATGTCGGGATAGCCCGACCTCAATCAAAGAAGGACTCTTCGCGTTATTTCATGTGATTTCACAAAATTGATGGAAAAAGCAGCGGTCGCGTCAGTTTACGTCTCAAGAGTTGTAAATTCGATAAATAAGGGTTTATGGACATTTTAAGTCGGATATATTATCGGCCGCCATCTTGAAATTTCACGATTGCGCCAACTTCATCGCGCTGGGTGTCGCTTGCAGAAAAGAGAGCTGTGGAGCCTTCGATCAAGGATAAAACTAGATACAACATAGAACTCTGAAATGTGTCTGGAAAAATAGATGTCCAAACTGCCTTTGGGAGCTTATTTGCTCATAGTCTATGCAATTAAAGTAAAACTGTACACTAATGCAATAAGGTTGACATTCGAATATTAGACGTATGGTCGAAATGATGTTTCGTATTGTTCTATTGCTGATATAATTTGTTTTTGTGGGGACAAGTTTTTATTGTGATTTTATACGTAATGCGGATTCTATGGGATTTAGTTCGGTGTGTGGGGCATTAGGGCAGGCGTGTTTGTGCAGCTACACTTGGCACAATATAATTTCGTTCCTCTTCAACATAAAACTATTCAACCCTATCCACATTAAAATGAGGTACCTATTCGCAGTGCGCGCCCGGCGGCTGTCTCCTCGAGCTTTCGATCCAGCTGGCGATCATAATGATCGGCAAACAGTTCATCAACACCATCGTCGAGATGATGATGCCCTATCTGCTCAAGTGGTGGAACGTCATACGGACAATCGGGAGGAAAAAGCAGTGAGTTGAAACAAAGTCATAGGTACAGTCGAACACACTCTAGGATACCCCTTTTTGTTCGATTGGCGCCCCTATGCCGCGCGCGTTAAGAGCTGCCATGGGGTATCTGTGACTGGGGCCGAACGTACATGCCTGCGCTGGCAATTAGTGATACGGCAAGCGAGACAAGACGAGAAAATTTGATATCGAGACTTTCTTTAGACAATTGAGCATCGATCTGTGCTGGCTGGTGCTTGATAGCTTGAACAAATCAAGACTTTTTCTTGTTCTCAACCTCGACAGGCGAGTGAAGATCTTGTCTCGATCTAGTTTTTTTGACATCTTGTGATTCGAGTGATTCGAAACAGTTTTGTATAATCTTTGACATGTCAAAAAATTATAGCTGTCAGAATTCTACAGAATAAAAAATCTGAGTTTAAAAATAAATATTTCGAGATTCTCGCTCAGTCTCGCTTGTTTGTTGACTAATTTAATCTCGAAACACGGAATGAACTTCTAATCAAGCGATCGAGACGAGACCTTGAAACAAAACACAAACGCGAGAAAGGTTGGCCAAGATGCTCGAAAGTCTCATCTCGAACCGAATCACTACCGACAATCGAACCAGGGGGCTAATTCTCGGCAATCTCGAATGTGACTTGTTGCTAAGGTTTTCTTCCTAGAATCTCGAATGTGACATACCCGAGAATTTGCCCCCTGGGCCAAGATGCTTGAAAGTCTCGTCTCGAACCGAATCACTACCGACAATCTCTCTCGCTTCACGGATTGACTTGTCTTTCATGTGGTCTAGGCTGACTTAGCTGTAAGGATGGTATTAGGTGCTGGATAAGCCTACTCCATCTAAAAACAATATCCCAAGCACTGCAGCGCCGAGCGGTCTCTCAAGGACGCTGTTAGAGCACTGCTAACTTACCTAACTTAAATATCACAATCTAAATTATTACTTAAGACGACGTACGTCTCACAACTAGCGCCGCCAATGGAAAAAAAAACATATCTTTTTTTTGGATGCGTTTTTAGCAAAAAACGCTCCTGCGATTTCTCAACGCGAGACTTAACTATTTTTAGGACCTAAGTTTTGAATTCCAGATCCTAGAACTTAAGAATGCAATCCTGGGATCCAAACCTTAGGTCCTAAAAATAGTTAAGCCTCGCGTTGAGAAATCGCAGGAGCGTTTTTTGCTAAAAACGCATCCAAAAAAAAGATGTGTTTTTTTTTTCCATTGGCGGCGCTAGTTGTGAGACGTACGTCGTCTTAATATTAATATACGTTTCGTACTTATTCAATTTCTTTCAGCATCAAGAGTCCAATGCAATGGGTGAAAGACTTCAAACTGGTCGACTTTGGCAACATGGGACTCTTTCCCGAGTACTTGGAAATGGGTGAGTGAACAAAACACTTTACAGACTTGAGGCGTTGGTATTTTGCGACATACTTGCTATATTTTAGAATTTATTCGTACCGGTGTTTGTAATGATGCATCAAAATATGTTATTCCAAGTTCTTTAACTAACCCACTAAACTAGTACTAGTACTAGTGGGTTTAAGACTCACTTCTCAGTGTCCGATTAGGTTGAAATTTGGCACACACGTTTAGCTCTCGTGACAATGCTTGATTACCTGAATGCCGCCATTTTTAATCCAATATGGCGGCCGCCGCAAAATGGCGATTTATAATTCCCGCGTCGTGATTTTATCCTTATGATATGGGTATCAAATGAAAGAGCTTGCTGAGCAAAATACAGTAACTAAAGGGACTTCATTCTAAATCCAATAGGACGGACGACACAAACAGCCATTTATCATTTCCACAGTACCCCTATAATATTGGTATTGCTGAATTTAAACTAGCAAAACCACCCGCTGACTGTGAGGGAAAACATCGTGAGGAAACCCGCAGCTTAGTTGGCTCCACACGTATTGACCTGTCTTTCATGTGGGCTAGGCCAACTAGGCTGTCAGGATGGTACAGGTGCAAGGCAAGCCCGCTCCATCTAAAGCAATTTCCCAGCGCCGAGTGGTCTCTTCACCCATCTACAGGGTGCACTCTAAGTCGATAGCGGAACTTTAAGTATGCTGTCTACTGATCACTACAAACAACTTGTACTAGGTGGCGAAAAAAATGGAGATAAAAAAATATCAGCTGTTCCATACAAAAGGTCGACTCAGTACTGCGCCAAATGTATGAAATAGCTGATATTTTTTTCGCTCTATTTTTGTCGCCACCTAGAACAAGTTGTTTGTATTGATCAGTAGACAGCCTACTTAAAGTTCCGCTATCGACTTAGAGTGCACCCTGTAGTGTGAGTGAATGTGCCACTGGACGCTGTATAAATCATCTCATTACGTAGATGCAGAGGCCTTAGTTTTTTTTTCTCCAGTGCTCCAATACGGGTTCGTAACCATCTTCGTGGCGGCGTTCCCGCTGGCACCGCTGTTCGCTCTCATAAACAACGTGCTCGAGATGCGGCTGGACGCCAAGAAGCTGCTGACTTGCTACAGGAGGCCCGTGCCGCAGCGGGTCAGCGACATCGGCGTCTGGTACCGGATACTGGACTCTATCGGCAAGCTCAGCGTTATCACTAATGTAAGTTCAATATGTATAGCTATTAGGAATAAGTCAAAAGTAAAAAGAAAGGAAAGTGGCGTTGGATAAGTAGGGTAGGGTAGGTAATCGTGTGAGGTAGTGGCCACCCCTAGTGTCAGAGTTTTTAGACCGCCCAAAGGGCCTCTGAAATGGCTTTACGATTGTTATTAATCAACAACAACCGTGACCAACGGTTTAGCGTGCCTTCCGAAGCACGGAAGCGCTCAGATGTTATTGCCACTAGCGGTCACCCATCCATGGACTGACCGCGGCTATTGTTGCTTAACTTTGCCAATCGATTAAGAACGGCTATATTTATTTATTTGACCCATACCAACCTTACGGTTACGGTGGGCACATAACAGACAATACATACATGGAACAAAAATATCCTTAATTAATTTACACATATAAATTATAAATATAAATTAAATATGAAAAGCCAGCCCGAATGGGCATTGGACAACACAACACATGAATACGTCGTACGCGGTTTTAGTCCGGCCTTTTGCCTCTCTTTTTGTGCCAGCTGTGCGCGAACTCCTTAAGCCTTTGGAAGTTCGCCGGCCCTGAAACGAGATCAGAAAAGTGCACAGGTCCCTCCTCCTCGCGAGAGATACCGTCAAGCATTCGCTGTCTTTCTTCCTCATACAACGGACAATCCCATAGCACATGATCTCTGTCCTCTTCAGCTGCTCCACATTCACACGCGTTGGACTCGCACAGCTTAAAGCTGAACGACCTAGTCCAACTAGGCTGTGAGCGCTTCGGATAAGTCATACTATGCGAAGACCCGAAAACCACCCCTCCAAAATAGCACTGAAATGGTGTCCAACTGGAACACGAAAGAGAGGGCGCCCTAAAACTACCTGGCGTCGATCAGTGCAACAGGAGGCTGACAGTAATGAACATATCCCAGCTTGAGATGAAGGCGCAAAATCGGCCAGCGCCTCTACCCTTGACGCATTTTTCCAATACGGCCGCTTATTATTCTTGTTCTTCTTCAGCCTGTCGCCACCCAATGCTGAGTGTAGGCCTCTTCCATTGCACTCCATTCTTTTCGGTCTTGGGCTTTTCTCATCCAGTCTTTTCCCGCCACTTTGACCAAATCGTCAGTCCATCTCATTGGTTGCCTGCCCACATTTCTACGCTCCGTTCTGGGTCTCCATTCTAATACCTTTTTACCCAATCTGTGATCTTGTCTGACCCGTCTGCGACATATGTGGCCTGCCCACTTCCACTTTCTTCGAGCTATCACCTTGGCTATGTCAGTCAGCTTCGTTCTTCTCCGGATTTCCGTATTTCTAATTATATCTCGGAGAGAGATACCTAACATAGCCCGCCAATACGGCCGCAATATGGCGCAATTTACAAAATTTAATATTTTACAAATTAAGACGCACTTTGTGTTTTTATTGAATAAAACAGCCTTACCTTTGAATAAACATTACAAAGTATTTAAAATCAAAGCATTACTATGCGAATTCAAAGAGAAATTAATTTTAAAACTTTTTCAATTTGATCGCAATAGCGTCAAGGGTAACCCCCAGATTGGAAAACTGTTTTATATGATTTTTGACATTTTTAGGTTATTAGTTCAATTACAATTGTACGCCGAAAGGTAAAATATGGAGGTACATTACCCTATTTATAATATCATCTGTACCATCAAACCCATATTTGACTAGTAAAGTATTTGTATTTGTATGTCCCTTATTAGGGATAAAAGGAACTGATGATGATGATGATGATGATGATGATTAGCAATAAGGTTGTGCAGGAACGGGGGTTTCCAGGACTTCTTCAATAATTAATTTATTTCGAATTTTAAATATTAGACGTTTATTGTGTTACGTAAGATGTACAAAAGGTAGAGAGAGAAGTGAGGCACAAGCGAAATCGGTGACATTAGCGCCGCCAACGGACGAACATGGAACTACAGACCGCAGCTAATATAGCTCCATCTGGTGCTGCTGACGTCATTCGGTTTAGTTCTAAATCCATCCTTCAGAGGGCGCCACGCGCCAGTGATTTATCGCCTTTTAGGTGGCGCTGCGCGCGCCGACATGGCCCGGCCTTGGAAGCACCTCTTCCAACGGTATCTTCACTTCACAGGTCATCAAAGTGGTCTCACGGCTGCAGCGGCAATGGGCAGATCTTGGCGAACGCTCTTCGTATGGTCCCAGATGCAGTACGGATGTCGGCGACTCGGGACACTCCGTCTTTGCCCGGGAACGTTCTCGTTACTCGTCCCAATCGCCATTTCAGCGGCGGCAAGTTGTCATCTTTGATGAGGACTAGGCTATCTAGCGCTATATCTTCTTTATTCGTTTTCCACTTGGTCCGGACTTGAAGCTCGGACACAAACTCTTTGGCCCATCTCGTCCAAAAATGCTGGCGAAGTTGCTCTGTGCGCTGGTATCGATCCAGCCGCGAAGTCTTCGCCGCAGTTAAGTCCTCAGTTGCGGGCGCAGTCAACGGTCGGCCGATGAGGAAGTGACCAGGAGTAAGCGGAGTGAAGTCGGTTGGGTCTGTGGATAGGGGGGACATGGGACGGGAGTTGAGGACGGCCTCGATTTGTGTAAAACCGTGCTCAATTCCTCGTAGGTTAATCTCGCGTTTCCTACAATACGTTTAAGGTGGTGTTTACACGACCTTACCCCACTCTCCCACAGGCCTCCAAAATGTGCTGAATATGGCGGGATAAAATGAAATTTAATGCCCTCATTTGCAGCGAAATCGATTATTTGCTGAGAATGATCGCTTAAAAATTCAGTAAATTCTTTCTCAGCTCCTACGAAATTTTTCCCATTATCGGAAAATATAGCTTCCGGTTTACCCCTTCTGCCAATAAAACGCTTTAACGCTAAAATATAATCGTCAGTGGAGAGACTGGTAACTAGTTCTAGATGGACAGCTCTCGTTATAAAACAAACAAACAAACATACATACGCCTTGATAAGTTGAGCTCCTCTGCCCTTCCGGTTGAGTATATAAATATTTCCGGTATAGTCGACTCCGGTTCTCTCGAAAACAAAACAAGGATCCAAACGCTCGGCTGGCAAATTTCCCATGATGGGAGTTATAACCCGTGTCATTAAAGAAAACATTTAGGACGGAGTTAAAAACCTAGCGTTGTCTCGCTTTGACTGTATTAATTAGAGCGAGAGGGCGAGTGTTTTGAAGTCCATCCTAAATGTTTTCTTTAATGACACGGGTTATAACGTTTTGCCCTTTAGACGTGCACAAACTACACACTTACTCACTATTTTGCGAACTAAGTTCCTAGCACTCAGCGGCCACCAACATTCACGCATGGAAGCTAATATAAGTTGTGGCCCGGCATGAAGTAAGCGTCTATGTTCATGGGTAACTAACAATGCCGTGAAATAATGTTTGTCACTCAACAAAATCGGATGTTTCTTTTCGTAGCTGAAACTGGTAGCATTCGATAGCCTACCACCGACCCTAAGCACTTGTTTATCGTCTATGAACACGTTTAAACCGGATAGGCGACTCATGAGGGGTTTATTTGTTTTTATTGGTAAATTTTTCGATAAACACTCGTATACGTCCGGGAACGATTCAATTTGCGCGCATCTAACCAACATCAGCTGTGACGCGGTCAGCTCGTCTACTGAAAGAGAACCGGTTTGTTTTGCCTGGCCCACCGCTCCACTTCGTGCATTCGATATAAATCGCAATACGTAGGCACCTATACGTTTCAGTTTGCTAAATGAAGAGTACCTATCAAAGGTAAACAAACCGTCGTGCAGTGGCGTGCAAGGAAAACTGGACGTTTGAATTTTTAACTCTGGTAAATCGTTTAGGTCAACCGAGTCATCACGTTTATTAGTTGAAAAGTCGGAATCGTTTATTTGTAAGTATGATGGCCCGTTCCACCATAACTTACAGTCAATCAACAAATCGAGATTCAGACCTCTACTCAACAGGTCTGCAGGATTATTTTTGCTGGAGACATGTAACCACGTCGCGTCTCCTGTGAGGTTATTTATGTCCACAACACGATTTCTCACGAAAGTTTTCAGTTGCTGTGGTGACATACGCAACCAGCCCATGACAATGGTCGAGTCGGTCCAAAAGAAAACATTCGTAAAAGTTAATCTCATGGAATCGACTACCTTCTTATACAGCTTTGCCCCAACATGACTAGCACATAGCTCTAACTTTGGTATGCTGATCGATTTTAAAGGTGCAACTTTGCTTTTACTGCAGAGCAGCCTCACAGTGACAAGTGAATCGTCGTCGTTGTAGGTTCGTATAAAAGCGCATGCCCCAAATGCTTTTTCAGACGCATCAGAAAAGATGTGGAGTTCTGTGTGTTGAACCTTTTCACTCATTACATGACGTGGAATCTTCAATTCGTGTAAGCACTTTAAAGTACTGATGAAGTGGTTCCAGGTGTCAGCAATTTCGGGAGACACAACAGTATCCCAGTCAAGTTGACTGAGCCACAACTTCTGCAAAAGCATTTTTGCAATTACTACTGCCGGTGACAGGAGTCCTAACGGGTCGTAAATTTGGGATATAATGGATAGCATCATTCGTTTAGTTAATGTCGATGCATCCTGACTGTCCGATATTTTTGTTGTGAAGTGTAATTCGTCACTTTCACTATTCCAGCCTATGCCGAGCGTTTTGTTTTGTGTATGCTCGCCACTGAATCTTTCAGTCGAAGCACTACGCGGCACGTCTGAGTTGAATGTCCACTTACGGAGTGGGAAGCATCCAGACTGCAAGACTTGCTGTGTTTTTTCACAAGTGGCTAGCAAATTTTGATAGTCATCATCACCAGTTATTAAGTCGTCTACAAAGAAATCTTCGCTGATAGTACGAGCTATGGCGACGTCATCACACTCTAACGCAAGCTGCCGTATGCAGCGCATACTTAAGTATGGCGCTGACGCAGTCCCGTACGTCACGGTGTTGAGCTGATAGACACCTAGCGGATCGGTAGGTGTCTCCCGCCAAAGTATCAGCTGCAAAGACCTTTGATCTGGTTGAATCATGACCTGCCTAAACATCTTTTCTACGTCGGCGCAGGCAACGTATTTATACTGCCGGAAACGTAGGAGAATGGCAAGTATGTCGTTTTGTAGTGCTGGACCTGGCAGCTGGATGTCGTTTAGCGACTTGCTGGATTTAGTTAAAGCACTACCATCGAAAACTACGCGTAATTTAGTAGTCGAACTACTTTCTTTCAAAACACCGTGGTGTGGCAAAAAATAATTAGGTTTTCCCGGATCATCTATGCGCGTCATATGACCTAAAGCCTCGTATTCACTCATAAACTCCCCGTACATTCGTTTATTATCAGGAGAACGCTCTAGTTTGCGTTCAAGTGATAAGAACCTATTCTTTGCCGTGGTATAAGAATCGCCCAACGTTTCGGCCGATTCTTTCAGTGGGATACGAACGGAGAATCTACCATCAGCCAGTCGTATAGTCGTATTAGTAAATAGCTCCTCACACAAACACTCGTCGTTGGTGAGAGAGCTACCTAGCTGAGGTAATTCTTCTACTTCCCAAAATCGTTTAAGTTGCTCATCGAGAGCTTGCGTAAAATGGCACTGGACTTGGTTGACACGCAAGTTCCTAGTGTGCATGGGACCGGAAAGTAACCAACCTAATTTCGAATTTTGTAGGTATGGCCCATCGACTAACCGAATCCTATCTTCGTCTAATAAGCTCCAAAACAAGTCTGCCCCAATCAGTATATCGATTTCTGATGGGGTATGAAATGTTGGATCAGCCAATTGAACATGGCTGGGTATTCGCATGAGTTTGGCATCAATGGCTGTCGTGGGCAAACTGGATGTTATGCGCTGCAGGACAATGCATTGAGCCTTAATCGTATAATCGTCTACTTTTGATTTTATTATTATTTCGCATGATTCGTTTGAGTGCGTCACTGATTGTGCGACACCCGTTATTTGGAATGTGGACTGTATAATAGGCGCGTTTATTTGTTTTCTCAATTTATCCGAAATAAAACAGTGCATGCTACCATTATCTAAGAGCACTCGGGCTGTATGGAATCGATTTTGATCGTCTAGTACCTCCACTAACGCTGTGCATAGCAACACGGATGAGAAACCCTGCTGACCGCTGTCTTCGGTACCGGCGCTTGCGCAATCCAATTTATTCGCTTGGTAGGTATCTACAGAATGGAGCGCGGTTGACGACGGAGCGACGACGGTAGGTTTGTTTATATTTGCGGAGCTCATTAGGTGGAGTAAGCTATTGTGTTTGCCCTGACATTGCTTGCAGGGACCAAAGACGCAGTCTGCAAGAGAATGACCTGAACGTAAGCAGTTGCGACACAATTGCTTTTCATCTACGAAATTTGACCTTTCATGCACTGTCATATTGAGAAAATAGTAACACGTATAGAGTGCATGATTGCCGTTACATGAAGGACAGTTATAACCGCGTTTGTTAGTAAATGATTTGCCTTTCGGACCGGTATTGCTGGATAAAACATAGCTATGCACGGGCGCATGACTTTTGTGTTGACTAACAACCTTTTCGTTTATTGTAGGTTTTATTTGCAACTTGCTATGACTCGCGTTTATCATTTCTAGCATATCGGCTTTATTACGAAGGAAAGAAAGCAAATCGCCCAATTTCAGCTTCCTACTTGAATCGGTAACAATAGAACCCTTGTGATTCTCCCAGTCGCGCTCAGTGGATGAATCCAGTTTCGACACAATTAAATAAATAATTAACGTATCCCACGATTCGGTGGGTTCGTCTAACGTTTTGAGAGCCCGGAGATTACGCAACACGGTATCTATTAGTTTCCTAATTTGCATAGCAGATTCTTGTTTCAGGAATGAAATTGAAAACAACGATTTTATGTGATTGTGAACTAGAAGTCTAGTGTTATGAAAGCGGTTTTCGAGTAGCTCCCACGCGTGAACATAGTTACAGGCTGTGAACTCTAATGCACTGATAACCTGTAAAGCACTGCCACTGAGCGAAGAACGCAAGTAATGAAACTTCTGAATCGCATCTAAGTCTGTACGTTTGTGGATCATTGTTATGTACGAACTCTTATACTCAAGCCAAAGGTCATAGGATCCATCAAATAAGGGAAGCTTTATCTCAGGAAGTTTTACGTTAGTTCGCGGTGGATCTGAACTACCAGCTTTTGCATGATTTGAACTGTCCCCAGTCTCTTCACTTTCGATTAAACTTTCAGCTGTTGCTAAAGCGCTGAAATATGTGGATTCAAACAATTCTACGTATTCAATGTTTGAAAAAGACTCAGATTCTGGAGCAACAAACTCGATTTCGCTTTGAATTTTGTTAAACTCTTTAAAATTATCTTGTACAGCCTGCATTCTAAACTTGATTTCTCTCATTTGGAGTTTAGAAGGGTGTATTTCTTTGAATGAATCCAAATATTTCGTGAAGTAAGTTAACCTACTCTTCAAATTGCCACGTTTTCGTCTGAGGTCACCTAGAAGGTCACTAAATTTTTCCGAAGGGGAAACTGAACGTGATGGTTGTGCTGAAGGCACAGGCACACCTAAGCTTTTATCCTTATCGCACATTTTGAAGACCTACGTGTAAGAATAGGGTAAGGTACTCACGGTTACGTGGGACTGGAACGGCAATGACGCGGCACAAATTGACTCTGGAATTTGCACAAAAACGACACGGTTTTAACACAATTCGATTGGGAAGGAAGGAGTATTCGGGAAGAAAAACCTGACCGTTGATCTGCCGAAGTGGTTCTCGATGGCTGACGTGGAGGTTAACGGCGTGAAGTAGATACGCGTAGCGCCGTGTTCTTCTCTCAAATTGAAGAATCCTCTTCTTTCGCCAGATCCGGCCGCAGGATCAATATGTGCAGGAACGGGGGTTTCCAGGACTTCTTCAATAATTAATTTATTTCGAATTTTAAATATTAGACGTTTATTGTGTTACGTAAGATGTACAAAAGGTAGAGAGAGAAGTGAGGCACAAGCGAAATCGGTGACATTAGCGCCGCCAACGGACGAACATGGAACTACAGACCGCAGCTAATATAGCTCCATCTGGTGCTGCTGACGTCATTCGGTTTAGTTCTAAATCCATCCTTCAGAGGGCGCCACGCGCCAGTGATTTATCGCCTTTTAGGTGGCGCTGCGCGCGCCGACAAGGTCGCCAAATTGTACCATAAATGTATTACTAATTAAAATGATTCCCAGGAAGGTCGGCCACAGTCACAGATACCCCATGGCAGCTCTTACCGCCATGGAACAAAAAGGGGTATCCTAGCGTGTGACCGAATGTACAATAAAGAATATTCTATTCTATTCCTTTTTCGCAGGGGTTCATAATAGCATTCACATCGGAGTTCATTCCGCGGCTGGTGTACCGGTTTGTGAACGCGGGCTCTTTGGACCAGTACGTCAACCACACGCTGGCTGACTTCAACATTACTGTCATCGAGCACCCGCCCATACGGACCTCTTACAACGAGACACACTGCAGGTATGTTACACTCACGATGTTTCAAAAGGTTGTAGTCGTTGTTTATCAAAATAAAAGGGAATAAAAGGGGGCAAAAGGAATACAGAGGGGGCAAAGGGAATAAAAGGGGCAAAGGGAATAAAAGGGGAAAAGGCAATAAAAGGAAAAAACTGTGGTTTAGCATTATTCCATGCCACTTGGAAACCCTTTAAGGCTGCTGTACACGGGTAGAGTAAACGGTAGAGTAGAGCGGTAGAGTACTAACTGAGACATATAAAAGCAAAGGCAGCAATATCCATACCAATTGAAGGGTACAACAAGAGAAGAACAACTCACTCTTTTTAGTTAAGTAACTTTTTTCCTGTCTGTATATGTTTCTTGGTGTACAATAAAGAATATTTTATCTTTATCTTTATCTTAACATGCATTGTCACATTTTAATTTATTTCGAAATAATAATTAAAATAATGTATTCAAACATTGAAGAATAAATCAGTGGTGAGTTTATAACCATAGCGCAAATAATCAAGAAGTTATCGCATTTTGAAAATTCGTGCTCCGTACATTGTTCATTGAGGTCCAAAACTTTAAAGACCAATATCTCAGTTCAACATTTCTGTGACAATGCATGTTTTTCCTCTGTACCCTTCAATTGGTATGACCGTTTACTGCTATACCCGTGTACAGCAGCTTTTAGACATCTTTTTACGAAAACTATACACGGATGACGGGCAGTTGCGGCTTCCTTTCGTCATAATTCCACCCTTTGCCACTGGTCGGTAGTTCCAGGGGCCTTAGCCTGTAACGCAATGGTGCCAATATGGGCTCCCGGTTGACGGTTTCAATTACGATTTTTTAATGCTGTCGGTCATTTTAATGTTTTTGTAGTACAGCAAAGAATATTATGAGTCTAATTCTAGTGGATTAGTTCGCTGGTTCTGGGAGAACAACGAAAAAATCCCGGTTTTGTCCTTCTACCTGGGACGCCATTGATACGCCATTGTGTTACAGGCTAAGGCCCCAGTCGTAACTTTTCTGTCCTTTCCAGTTACCCGGGCTATTGGTACAACAAGGCGGGTGACGACTACGAGCGTAGCAACTGGTACTGGCACATTATGGGGGCGCGACTCGCCTTCGTCGTGGTCTTCGAGGTAAGTCTCGATGCAGTAGCGGCTAAGGGCGAGGCCCCATTGGTGCGTTGCGTTGTCGCTGCGCCGTTTGCCATATTATTTTTATTACATGCCCCATTACTCCGTTGCGTCGTCGCGCGCGACGTTTCAACGGATCGACGGACAAGAGACGAAGCGGGGGGAGGGTGATGCGCTGCGTTGTCGGTGCGACGACGGACACGTTTGTATATCTGTCCATTGCGAAGGCTGAACTGAGACGCAGATGCGTCGTCGCAACTCAACCTCTTGCGTCGCGACGTCGTACGTCGCCGCAACGCAGATGTACCAATGGGGCACCAATGGGGCCTCGCCCTAAGGTCGTACAGTTGTTTTATCTCACGAAAGCGGATGAGCCACACTTGTAGTGGTAATGCGTATAGACGCGCGCTCTTGTGTGCGTAACTTCAGGCAGCGTTTTTATTGGATAATTTTGGCGCGGACTGAGTAACACTACTGACTCGGCCGAAACCGAGCGCTCCCGAGCTTACGCACGCAAAGACAATGTGCATGTACATTTACACACACAAGTATGGCTCATCCGCTTTCGTGAGATAAAACATCTGTAATAGTGCACAATCGTTCACACCTCATTTCATTTCATCTTTCATACACTATTGGTTCGCCCCGAACTATGAACTCGCGACCCCATATCTCAGCAACCCCTCGACCGATGTGGCTCATGTTCGAACTTAAAAATTATCTTTTCCTTATTTACCTGCCTACCAAATTTCATGACGATCCGACTAAATTTACTCAAGTTATGGTCGAACCAACATTCATACATACATACAAACATACAAACGCTGGATTGTTCCAGTAGACTCGGAGGACTTCGCTCGCTTCGCTCGCTCGTTCAATAAGGAACCGTAGCTTCGACTTCAGCTCTGGCGCACTTTTTCTACAGAAAATCTTCCTTGCTGTGCTGCGGGATAATGCTGGAGTAGTTTCTTTTGACCTGACCTTAGAGACTACAAGGACCGAGGTTTCGGGTTTTCAGGAGCTCTCTTCAAAACTAAGGAACCGTAGCTTCTACTGCTGTTCTGTCGCTAGGTTGCTGCAGAGGATCTCCCTCGCTCTCTTTTTCCGTGCCTTTCCACTTTTGGTGGTTGGCCGTTAGCTATTCACATCCCGTTCTGTTCTTGGACGAAACAGGTCTTTGCTGGCCTCGCCTGTCCAAGACCAACGATGCCTCCTTTCTTGCCCATCACTACAGGGTGCGCTCTAATTCGATAGCGAAACTTTAAGTAGGCTGTCTACTGATCAATACAAACAACTTAATATTATACTGGGTGGCGAAAACAGTTGATATTTTTTTCGCTCCATTTTTTTCGCCACCTAGTACAAGTTGTTTGTATTGATCAGTAGACAGCCTACTTAAAGTTCCGCTATTGACTTAGAGTGCACCCTGTATAATCACTGTGCAGCGCGGTAATGCTGCTAGCGTCCTGGTTTCCTTTGGATTGGATATGTGCAATTTGTCACAAGGTTTTTGAGAGCGAGAGAGCAGGGTGTAAAAATTACTCTTAAACAAAATAGCTATTTCTCTCGTAGAACGTGGTGGCGCTAGTGATGATAATCGTCCGCTGGGCGATACCGGACATGAGCTGCGAGCTGCGCGACCGGATCCGGCGCGAGGCCTACGTCATCAACAGCTTCATACTCGAGGAGACCCGCGCGCGGTCGCAAGCCGGCACGCTGGAGCGCGCCTCGCGCCACCAAGGTCCCACACTATGTTCCACGCCCCAAGGGAACACAATAGCACTGTAACACGAGGTCTGGTAGTATTGGCTGTGCGCTTCTTACTTGTGCTGTCTCTGTCTCCTTTTTTGGCCTCTATTCTCTAAGAAATCCACTCAAAGTTGAGCGTGAAAACACTCGAAAATAGCCTTTTCTGAAATGAACAATCATTTTTAAAAACGGTTGTTTTTACGGTGGATATTTTAGAGAATACAGAGGCGGGGGCTTAAGTCTGTAACGCAATGGCGTGACGATAGGTTCCCATTAGAAATTATAAGGACAAAACCGGGTTTTCCTCGTTTTTCTCCTACAACCAACTTATCCTCTACACTAAAGGGTACAATCGAATTCGATAGCGGATGTTTAAGTAGGCTGTCTACTGATTACTTCAAACAATATGTAATAAGTGGCCAATAAAACGGAGAGAAAAAATTTCAGCTGTTCCATACATAAGGTAGACTCAGAACTGCACCAAATGTATGGAACAGCTGATAGTTATTTCGCTCCATTTTTTTGCCACCTATGTAGTACAAGTTGTTTGTAGTAATCAGTAGACAGCCCACTTAAAGTTCCGCTAACGAATTTGATTTCACCCTGTAGAATTAGAATCAGAATATTCTTTGCTTTGCTAGAAAAACAATCAAATGATAGACAACATTAGTAAATTGCGTTAAAGACTCAGGCCCCTGTTTTTGGTAAGGCGTTTTGCGTTCACTGGTTTTTGGGAGTGCTATCATGGGAAATAACTTAAATCGTCATCGGCAATAGTTGAAAATTGATTAACCATCAAGCGTGCCTCATTTTTGGGTCCAATGATGGGCATGAAAAGTAATTTATTATTTCAATATAAATAGTAATTCGTAATAGTAATTTATTATTTCAATATAAAATTTTACAATCGACCTTAATGTTACTAAGGCAAGGGTGCCCTGCTTCCTAAGAAGGTAAAACCTGTAATATAGGGTAAGCAGTTCTCTCCAAAATTTTCACAATAAAAAGGTCCTAAGAACTATAAAGTTGTCTTTTTAAAGTTAATAAACAAAAGAGTAATGAATGACACAACGATAAAGTAGGGTAGACTTTCGCTTACCCGCCTCTATTTTAGTGGGATATAAGATTTTAGTTTGAATCCGAAATTCATGGCTATTATGCACGAGGGAAACAATCATTCTGGGGCATAGTTTGCATGTAAATGTGAAGCATTCCTTTTTATGAAATCAGTGTTAAATATCGCGGCATATGTCCTGCTCTTCGAAAGTTTAACGAAGGAGATAGAGCTTCAGAAATAAAATGAGAACCAGTGAACCAAAATGCCAAAGGTTGTGCCTTGACTGTGTGTTGGTTGGTTTACACATATTCACTCATACTAAAATATTTATTGGACAAATCTACTTGAAACTATTTAGTCCAAGACCATAAATAGCGAGTTCTGAGAAATGACAATAACTTTTGTGCCTCAAAATGTTTGTGGCAACATCTAGTGTAAATAATGTAATCATAAAATTGCTTTTAGATCGTGGGACACGAAAATTGCTTCCTTTTTCGTAACTCAAACGCAATAAAGCTTCTTAAAATCAAATATAAAGAAAAAAAAAACTCATTTTAAGGAACGTAATAGTATCATTGTGTAAACAAAACTACCCATACATTCAATCGCAGCTTTCATTAGATTTTTTCTTTACTAGGCAACAGCTTTTTGTTTAATTGATCCGAGTTTTAAAACTAAATTACAGGATGGTAGAGAAAGGTATTTACTTGAGGTCATCATTGACCTCATCAATGTAATCAACTTTTACTACGAAGTCAACAAATAAAAATGGAAAAGTGTTTTTCAATGCCCAATATTAAAAGTTGTTCGTTGGTTGTTTGTGATGATGGGCATAGCGAACACAAAGTAGGTTGGACCTTTTTTTAATACACCGTAGATGCATATTACGTAGAGCAAATAATATCGTTATAAACTCTGATCAATTAAAAAATATTAACAATGTAACATAACTGTAGTACTAGTGTAAGTTTGCAGGTGTGAACCCGGATAATGTGAGTTGATTCAAGATACAAAACTAACGATTGCACGTTTTTTTAAACATGTTTATAGAAACATTAACAACACTGGGATCTTGTAAAACTACGATCACGGATCTTGATCACGGGCCATTTTGCCTAATCTCAACTGTCACCTTAGCCACTTAACACTACTAAGGTGACAGTGAATAGTGGCTAAGGTGACAGTTGAGAGTAGGAAAAATAGCCCGCGTGCTAAGGGGGCTGGCCTAAATAATGCATGTTGGCCAAAATATTTAGAATAACATATCAATTATATTTGTAGCAGCTTTAACAATGGCATGAAAGAGTAATTCATACGACACTAAATCTAACCAAGTTTATAATAAAATTATTACCAAATAATAAAGAGTTTGGCTGCAAAGTAGATAGAATATGGGTAGCACATATAACGCAGAATGGCTTCTTACAATAATGATGGCGCTTCGTTGGTTGAATACACTGTAACATTTGACATATGCCTTTTTTATGAACTTTCAATTTAAACTTTAAATATTTTGGGATATTAACACATAATTTTATTCGAACCTGGTCGAATTGTAGCTTATTTTATTCAAAAATTTCTATCTAAACAGCCGATACCTAATAGTTAATACACCTTGAACGCCACTCGAGTCACTGGTTTCCATCGGTCCTTTTTTTATCTGGCGGTTAACGTTCCGGCGGTTTTTTTCGTTATTTTACCACCCGTGTTTACACCCGTGCACCCATAATCTCTTCACTTGAGTGGGTTCACCTCTTTTTTTCTAACCTATTTTCTTCACACGGTCTTCACATTCTCAATCACAAACAACTAATAATCTCCTACCACCCCCAAACCGCAGGTGAGACGGAGACGATAGCCGAGACCCATTCCAACTGGAACCAGCTGCTGTCGGCCTCTCTCTCCGGGTCAGACTTTGACCTGGCCGCGCACGGCGACCACCAGAACCTGCAGGACATCACCAAACACGTGGTGGGGAACCCCCCAGCTGACGACGAGCCTGGCCCGGCGCATGTGTAGCGAGAGAAAAATGTTTAAAAGGTGATTCTGTCAACATTGAGGCCTACAGATGGCATTTTTTTTGGTGGGTAACTCCAAAAGCAATGAATAATTCAGAATTTCAAAATAAATAATACCGACTCTGCCATGTTAAGGGATAAAAAGTGTTACAGAAAGCCTACTACAGTGGTTCTTTTTTAATAGCTTCTTCAAATACCAAGGTGCTTTTACTGTTGTTCAGGCTAATCCTTTTATAAGGCTCTGATTCAATCATAATTTGAGCTCTGTTGCTATGGAATTGACTCCAAAATGAATGAAAAATCCAGGCTAGTTCTGCCATATTAAAGAGTGTGGGAGAGACTATGCTGGGCCCCTGTTCATTATCAAGCGAGAGACAAAGAGAGCCACTTCAACTGGAACCAGCTGCTCTGGCCTCTCTCTCCGGGTCAGACTTCGACCTGGCCGCGCACGGTGACCAACAGAACACCAAATATCAGATATCACCAAACACGTGGTGGGGATCCTCCCCGCCGACGACGAACCTGGGGCCGCTCATGTTATCCAAGAAAATCGGCTCAAAGGGTGATTCTGTCCTTGCTGAGGCATTTTGATGGCTCTGCTCCATCCATAATTTAAAACTTGGTTGCTTTAAAAAAGACTCCAAAAGGCAATGCTATTGTCAAAAAGGAAAAAGGAGGTTGCAATAAATGGTCCTCTTTACGTAGGTCTAAAATACCTTAACCTGAACCCTGGACCCGCGCGTTTAGCAAGAAACAATATGATAAAGAGGTGATTCTGCCGTTGCTATGGCCTTTAGATGGCTCTCCATAATTTGGCCTTACTTGCTTTGGAATTTACTCGAAAAGCAATGAAGTGTTCAATAAGAAGAAGATTATAAAGGTTTGACGAAGGCCATTGTCGAGGCTTAACGAAATGAGGACTACTCACATTCAAGTGCGATGGGGCCCTTCTGTGACACCTTGTATTTAGGTGGGCCGGTGATCATAGGGTTAGTCACCCCCTACTGTCGATGTCACAAAACAATGGCGTACCCTTCTAAACAGACGGTATCTAGATTAAATGTAAGTACTTAAAGAATTGTATCGCTGAAACGATAAACATATCAAATGTATCGAAAGTAAATGCTGTGGGGTTATTCTCGGGGGTATAAGCTACACCAAATGTCAAAGCAAAGGTAGATTTTGTATCGAATCTGCTTCATGTCAACATTTATCCAAAATCAGTTTGACAAAACTTTAGAGATATGTACCTACAAATTATACGTACATGGAAAAGTCATAGGTATCTTCACTTAGTTGTTTGCTCTGCTTTTAATTTTAATCAAATAATAATAATGATATCTCTTCTTTGTATTTCTCACTAGTTTCCTTACAAATCTAACTCATTGATGTTTTAAAAAAAGATATTTTTCTCATGTTTAGATAACATCCTTCGATATTAACACTTCCACTGCTCTAACTTCACGTTTGAATTCTTTTGTGCCATGAATATTTCCCATTGGCCGACAGCGTAATAACTCTTCAAATAACTCGTCAGCATTGCAAGTATCAATATCGTGTTCGCGATTCCGAGAATCCGGCCCCAGCATTTAGTTCTCGTATAATAAAAACGTCGCATAATTACGTCATAACAGCTGGCTTCCATGCCCTGTAGGCCACACGTCACAGTCATTTGCTTGAAAGCGGAGACTACCAGTAAATGGCTGGCCACTCGACCTCAGTGGTTGGTTTTATGCACGTTTTATTTTGGTTTTTATTGCAACAAGTTACGGTTGATTTTAGGTAGCCATTTGGCTGGTTGTTAACTTGTTAATTCTTAGAAATGTTGGAAAATTAATTTAGTTGAAGATTCATAGACGCTCAGATGTATGTTTTATAAAGGTCATGTCATACTAAGCCAGTCATGTTACTCATTAAGGCTTTTATATAAAAAAATATATAAAGTTTGTCTTTAGTTTACGCCCTACCACTTGAAATGTGTGGAAAGCTGATTTTAGGCGCGAAATTGTTTGTTTTTTTAAATTGAGAGAAACCCCCGAAAGTATGATAGAACCTACAGGATGATATGATACATAGTACTTCCATATAAGGTTGGTGAAGTGACCACTCACTTCTACTGTGTTATGTTTTCAAAATACGTGAATTTTATATTTATTGGAAGTTACAACAAGACTACTGAAAGAATCTCAAAACAATCAAAATGTCTTCTATAAAATATATTTACAGAAAGTACATACAAATATAATATTTATTGAAAATTCGCACAAATAAATAATTAACTATTTGAGATTAAAATCGTCATGAATTTTATTTATTATACGTGCTTTATACTTATTTTAGGAAAAAATGGCTTGATGTGTATTTTTGACGTGTTTAGTAAATTGCTTTTTGGTAAAAATGTACACTGCCGAGTAAAACGTAAAATATACTAATGGTTTTGATGGACACATTGTAAAGACACAAGTAATTAGAATATAATATCCTCAAATATATTATGTAAAATGTTAGAAATATCTTTCTTGAAATCCTCGCTTTACATTAACGAAACTGACTATAAAAAGTAGCTTTTTATACTCTGTGTGTAGTTAATATTATTGATTTTATAAGTATAAAATTGGTCTTAGTTAGCAAACAACCGCAGTTAAGGAAGTTGTAAATTAAATTTTTTTTGGTGCTGTGTTAACGTTAATAGAGTATTGAACTGTTAGTTAAAGTTGTTTATGTCAAGTACAGTCAATTTCAGAAATAAATTAACAACTTTCTATCTGATGAAAGGTTAACCTACTGGCCTAAATAAGGTCACTAGTTGAACTCATATCCCAGAGGACACATGTCATATACAACGTGTTACAAAACATCCTAACTCTTTTTACAGGGTGTAACCTACTGGTCAACAGGATGTCAATTCTGTAAAAAAAAGTTGAAAAAAACAATTTTTATTTTATAACCTCAAAGCTGAAATTTTTTCATAACTTTTTTGTTCTTGGTATTAGCTCAAATTTAAAAATATGTTTGTGGGTGTAGGTGCATTTGCAAAGGTTTGAGTTGTTAAAACATTGTGAAAGTCAATGAAAACAATATTTAAAAAATACTTTTCTCCCGCCACACCGTTCACATTTTATTAATTTAAAAATCAACGGAACATCGTAGGGCAAAAAAAAAAATTTAGGTTGTGATCCCTATCACCGGGTGCTATTACCCTGTAAAAAGAGTTAGCATCTTTTGTAACACCTTGTAGAACCATTTTTGCGGGTGACGATTTTGCCCATACGTACGTATACTCTGGCCCATCGAAGTACGCGAAAAACAAGTCACTCTAATTTCTTTCAGGCTATTTTTTTATTATAAAAACTATTTGCAAACCTCCATATTGGTCATCTACTGATATAAACCAAGTTTCAGCAAAATCCAGCCTGTAGTTTAGAAATTAAACCGGAACTACGTTTGTATGGGAAAATGGTGCTCTAACGCCCTCTTAATGTCTCTGAGGTAGTGAGTTTGACCAACACATCACAATAATTTACTTCTGATATCGGCTGTACAGCATTTAGCTAGTGCGGTAAGGTAGATTTTGTCAAACATTGGCTGTTCGTAGGATTTTTAAATATCTAGTCAAGTAAGCCTTTCTTTTTGTACTTTTATCTAATGAACCTATATCTGTTTTAATCATTTTTAAATAAGTTTCTTTCGTTTGTAAAGTTTATCTTTATTGAAGCAAGAATGGCCACCCTTACATAACTACGTCTGACTAGGACTTCTATTAGTCAGCCTATAGCATATTTAGGCCGACTGAATGTGTTAAACGACCGACCCATTAAATAGGGTCTTCAGGGCCATGACTTTAATAAAATGTCTCGAATTCTACTCAGCATCCTTCCCTCGTATAACTATACTTTTCTGTTACTTTTGAGGTACACAAGACAGCACGTAGACGCTTACACGTTAGCACTCTACTCGGTTACGTTACGGGCGACTTTACAACAAAAGTGTACACTCTGACGTGCTGTCGTGTGTTCAACTGTTCATATTTATAATGTCTACAGTTTTACAAGAAAATGTTATTGAATATGTTATACAGTGTCTCGATGAAACTAACTTTATTTTCATAGTAAGAGATTGTTGAATGTTTATTGACAAAGTTTTTCTACTGTAATACGTTATAGCTTTATAAGTGTAGCGGGTATACTTAAGATACTGTTAAAAATACTGTATTGCAGTAATAGACAAAATGTATGGGCCATCATTTGACAATGGATAAAAAACAGTAGACCTTAAATGGCAGCAGTAGGCTCCGCGTTTGTCCTTGCTTACCTCAGAGCAAACTAAGCTGCGGGGGTTTCCTCAAGATGTTTTCCTTCACTGTTAGCGAGTGGTTTTGCTACTTCAAATTCACAAATGTATGCAACTTTGAAAAGAAACAAAGTCATAGGTCAAATAAAGGGAAATAAAGTCTTCGCCGGAAATCGAACCTGGGTCTCTCGCTTCCGACCTCTCGCTTCACGTATTGACTTGTCTTTCCTGTGGGCTAGGCCGACTAAGCTATAGGATGGTATAGGTGCTGGGCAAGCCTTCTTCATCTGAAACAATGTCCCAGGCACTGCAACGCCGAATTGTCTCTTCATCCATATAGTGTAAGTGCAGGTGCCACTGGACGCTGTATAAATAATATTATTATTACGTAGAGTTACAGTGTCGAAGTTCGTGTAAATTTCGACTGTAAGTTCTATACACGGGGGCTAGAGTTTAAACTTGTCTGGCCAGCCACATTGTGTCTACTACTGTAATACTTGTCTTAGGCATTATATTGAGGCCTTTTTACACGTCCCATTTGTAGTGTTCTCGTTAATAATGTGGTGCCAGTGTAAAATCGCCCTTGATTCGTACAATCAGTGGTTGTTAGCGCCTATCCACACGAGAAAACTATTAGGACATGCAATAATGGTTTTATGTAAGGACTGACTTCAAGAGTTATGTTATCATACGGGAGTATCTCTTCAAAGAAGTTTTTCTATAACTACTAAATTAAAAAGTTAAAATACCATAGCTCTTAAAGGTAATTACCGTTTTTATATCGATTTAACGGTTTCACTCACTTTTATTTTGTCGGAATAGCCGACATCATGTCGAAACATGTCGGCTATTCCGACAAAATAAAAGTAAGTGAAACCGTTAAATCGATATAAAAATGTGCAGTGTTTACGAAACTTTAAGTTTAAAATACCGTGGCACCATAGCTCTTAAACGGGTGAATCGATTTGGTTGAGGTTTTTTAAATTTGAAAGCAGGTTTTCTAGCGAGTGTTCTTATATATGTTTTATCTCAATCAGACGTTCAGACGTAAAATATCGGGGGTAGTTATATTTTTTTAATTTAGTAGTTATGATTGGCAACACGCCTGTCTACCCGGTTTTGTTTTTCGTTGGTTCCGTATTCGCGTGTTCTTCGTTTTTCCAACGAGTCAGTTCAGACGGAAATTGCCCCGTCACAAATATTTGCAGGCTTTACTTCATCTCTGTGCTATTTTTTTTCTAAGCGTTTGCCCGGCAATACGGCGTCTGAGTGGTCAGTTCACCCATCACTAATATCTACAGACAGCGTGGCCGATATTGCGAGTGCGGCCGCAAGCGATATTATAATAAAGGAACGCCAAAAAATAATGATATTTGGGTATTTTTCACTGAAATCATTTTATTAAAAAAAAAATTTTTTTGCTGCAGTATTGTGTAATAAATAATCACCCCAGCCCCTCTACCCTTGACGCATTTTTCCAATACGGCCGCAATATGGCGCAATTTACAAAATTTAATATTTTAAAAATTAAGACGTATTTTGTGTTTTTATTAAATAAAACAGCCTTACCTTTGAATAAACATTACTAAGTATTTAAAATCAAAGCATTACTATGCGAATTCAAAGAGAAATTAATTTTAAAACTTTTTCAATTTTATCGCAATAGCGTCAAGGGTAACCCCCCTGAATCTAAATCACCGCTGTATCTACAGTGTGAGAGCAGTGCCACGGATAGGATGTAAATGCCAAAGTTTTTATTTCTATTTCTCGTGTGGATAGACGTATTCCAAACGGATAGATTGTAATTGTGAACGTTAGTTGGAAACGCTTTAACTGTTCGTTCAAAAGTGCTTATTGCAGAATTACGTTAACCAAAATGTTTTGAGACGCTTTCTATTTATAAAGTTTACAATTATAAATATATGGAGAGTTTTTAATTAAAGTCTCGTTTTATTTTTGTCGAATATATTTCCTCGATGCGCTCAAAAATTTCTTTAACTTTTAAAAATTCTGTTACATTTTTGTATTAGTTTGCGTGTGTAGTGCATTAGCTTTGAGTTGTTATTAAACATTGTGAAATTCAATAAAAACAATATTTAGAAAATAATTTTCTGCCGCCGCGTTTACATTTTATTAATTAAAAAATCAACGAAACGTAGATAGAGCAAAAAAAAAAATGTCGGTTGTGATCCCTATAAATAACCGAGTGTATTACCCTGTAAAAAGAGTTAGGATCTTTTGTAACACCTTGTATTTCTATAAATATATTCGGGATCGGATTGGTCCTTTTAGGTCGGCACAGTTCACTGGACCTAACTAAGGCACCCTTGTAAAGGTTGGGATAACAAAATCGATTGTCTGCGGGTCGGTTCAAATTATGTAAGTTTGTACGGTCGGCCACAATCTCAGATACCCTATGGCAGCTCTTACCGCGCGCGGCATAAGGGCGCCAATCGAACAAAAAGGGGTATCTGAGACTGTAACCGACTGTACATACGATACAGCCGTGTTTTCTGAAGATATTATTAATCTGTGTAAGCGAAATTTAAAACGGGCCCTTACACCCGATTTCTCGAACACTGACAGGTTGTTAAACGACTGTCAGGCTGTCAGTAGCTTTTTTTTAATGCAAGGTCGACTACTGACAGCTGTTAACAGTTGATTAACAACCCGTTAGTGTAAGAAAAATCGAGTAACTATTATAATGAAGTTGTCAACATTTAAACTCACTGATTTGATTGCGCGTTGTATTATGTTTAATTTGGTAGGTGAGTAGGCGTATTTAGCCCCGTGATGCCGTTGCAAGGTTTTTCGGTACCTACTATGACCTAGGTATAACCCGTGTCATTAAAGAAAACATGTAGGATGAACTTCAAAACACTCTACCTCTCGCTCTAATTAATACAGTCAAAGCGAGACAACGCTAGGTTTTTAACTCCGTCCTAAATGTTTTCTTTAATGGCACGGGTTATACTCGCATGCCATTGCTCATGGAGTCCGGTAAAAATATGTATAGGTACCCTGACACACTGCCACACAATAGTAGGTATATCAATTCTACCTGTGGTATCAAAGCCTATGCCAAATATTTTGTGTTTATGACATTGTGTCATCATTGTATAACGTTTCTGTTTTCTGAATGAATCATATTCATGCGGCCAGTTTATGCAAATATCCGCCGTAGGTACGTCGTATCACGCTATTACTTGTATTATATGCTCTTTGCTATTACGTTGTTGAGAGCGTATAATCGATTCTCTGGAGTTTAAAAAAAATCAACTTTTCTCTTTAGGGCTTTAAAAACAAGAACGAAAAGTACAAAGCTAAGTAATACTGATTTTCGTGGGACGCGTCAACTTTTTTAACAAGACAATGTGCAAAAAATAGCTTAGCGTATCTAGCTAGACATAAAATGTGCACAAAATAAACTGCGTAAGCGAATGTAGAGTTTTCTATCTGAGAACACCAGCCACACCGTAAAAGATGAAAACTACTTGCCCGATACATCATTGACTTTACAACAACTTACTTACATTTTAATTAAGGCTATAAAAAAAAAACCGAAGCATAAATCCGATTTTCGCAGGACGCGTCAACTTTTAACATGACAGTGTGCAAAAAATACACCGCTGAAGGCTGAAGCCACTGAAGAGTTATCCGTTTCATTCAGCAGTTTCGCTACGGCGGTCCGGACGATCGGTTGTGTGAAAACGACTTCGTACCAAACCGCGCGTTTACGTGTCTCGCTCGCTTCGAAACTTTCAGTGTACTTTTACTCTTAGTTTTCCATCAAAGTGCTTTTGGGATAAAATTGTGTGCGTGAGTGTTGTGTTGTGAGGATGTAGTTTTCGGTAAGTAACTACCACCTATCTAATGTTGTACTTTGTTATGTTATTGGTTGTGTTTTATTTTAGTTAGGGGATTTGGAAAAGTGATTTTCCGAGCTTATCTACCGTGCTAGATTGGAAGCCCTGTTTACTTAGTTTGATCAAAAGCAACATTTCGTGTTGCTTTTATATATTTGTACGCACGCCTGAAACATTTAAAATAAGTAGGTAAAGTACCTATTTAACAGAGTGTCTATTAAAAAGAGGCTTAACTTTTTATCTGAATAGATACGTTGTTAAAATAAATAAGATGGAAATAGTTAGGTTTGTAAATATTATAGTGCGGTAAGTAGGTACTTTTACCTATCTACATACTTCCCTGTTTGCAGAAAACTACAAGTGGTACCTACTATATGGCACGTAAGTATCGATACTTATTAAAATATCCAAACTTAATATTCTTAAATAAGTAAGTAAAAATTACGAAAACGCATTCGCTAAGTTAAAAAAAAAAAATTCTTAGCAGTTACCGTGTGACCGAGCCTTTAGTGGAGGCTTATGGATTTTTTTACCTGTCACTAGTTATCAGATAGTGTAGGTACCTTATGCTGATTTACACCCTAGTAAACTGCAGGCCATTGTATAATATCACGTAAAACCCATTCATGGCAACTGACCAGTCAGGTTACAAAGTTGACTCATTCTACTCTACAGGGTGCACTCTAAGTCGATAGCGGAACTTTAAGCAGGCTGTCTACTGATCACTACAAACAACTTGTCCCTGGTGGCGAAAAAAATGGAGCGAAAAAAATATCAGCTGTTCCATACAAAAGGTCGACTCAGTACTGCGCCAAATGTATGAAACAGCTGATTATGTGTTCTGGTCTACGACAAGTTTTTTGGGCACTACCACTGCTTCGTAGACCAGAACACATAATCGGCTGAATTATTGTTGTTCTGTTGTTTACAATAATGAAAAGAATACGGTTTTATTCTCGCGAACGAAAAATCGCTGAACAAAAATTGTTCAGTTTAGCTACAAAATGTAAAAGTCTGTGAAAACTTTGAATTTCCCGACACCTTGCTATCGTCTACCCTTAAAAGACCTGCGTTCTATCTGAGGACTGAAGACTGACGATGATGGACGTCCGTGGAAGATAGCAGTGCCTAAGTAAGCCGCCCCGGCACGCGATGGGGCGGTCGGGAGCTGACCGATTGCGGCCCTAGCACGGATTTGACTTTACGATTCGCTAACACTGAGGAGGTGGCTGCGGTAGGGGAGCGGTTCGGGAGGGGTGACATGTGGCGTCTCTCGCCTATACAAGTAACGGCGATGCTGACGCCCTACTAAAAAAAACCACACCTCTCCACTATCGCCGGAGGCACCTTACATGAGCCGATATACCTACACTATGTGACTCAAATCTCTATTAGTTAAGATTGGCGACCAAATTTTGCTGGGGTCACGCACACCCTCCTCAGTTATTAAATGCACCATTCTATTTCAATTTAGGTATTTATTTTTGTATCGGTTTATCTTTATTAGTGTCGCGATTATTCGGGATAGCCTAATAGTTTCGATCTCATCCGGAACTGGAATATACAACGTGTTACAAAAGGTCCTTTTTTTCTTTTAGCATAACATTACCTACTGTAACAAATATGAAAAAAAATATTTTTTATAACCTCAAAATTTAAAATACTTAACAGATATTTGTGTGCGTAGGTGCATTTGCATAGACCTAAGTTGTTGAAACACTGTAAAAACTAGTGGTTTGCTCCGAACTATGAACTCGCGAGTGTAACTTTTTGCTAACACATCTCGGCAACCCCTTGACCGATTTGGCTCATGTTCGATCTTATAATTTATTTTAATTTAATTTACCCGCCTACCAAATGTCATAACGATCCGACCTTTACTCTCCCACTCGGGCTCGTAGACGTTGCGCCCGCGGCCGCGGAAAATCACACGAACTCGAACATTCCCAGTTCTCGATCGTAACGTGAAACTCGCTATCGGAGGTACCTATCTACAGTTGAATACATTGGATATTAGTGGGTCGGTAATTAGCTAAAGTGGTTTAGCTGACATTTAGGGATGTGTAGTGTAGATACCTATACGTTTTGATAGATAGTATTCGAGGGGAAGTAGAATGACTAGGCAGGTGAGTGGGAAAAATAGCGCTACTTAGTTAGTAAGCTCATCTAAATGTAGAGTAGGTACAAACAAATCAAGGCTTTGTTTGGATGTTAAAATGTTGATGTTAGGTACCTACCTTGTTGTTAATGTTGTCTTCGCAGAATCTTGAATTACTCATTCTCCATAGAAACAATCCTCGCCCTACACATTAACTGTGTTGCCCCGCGTCCTAGTAGAACGTTTTGTCACGTGCTTCTCCGTGTCTTCTTGAACAATCCGGCGTTTATGTATGAATGTTCGTTCGACGGTAACTCGAGTCAATTTGGTCGGATCGTCACGAAATTTGGTAGGCGGGTAAATTAAATTAAAGTTGGAACATGAGCGAAATCGGTCGAGGGGTTTCCGAGATAATGGGGTTGTAAAGTTTACCTATATGCAAATGCGCGCGCGCCTGCGCGAATGGTGTTATCAAAAAGTTACACATCGCGAGTTTACAGTTCGGGGTGAACTACTAGTTAGTTACTGTTGTTTCTATCTCAAGGGTAGGTAATTCACCGACAGGCCTAGTTGACTGCTCACTACCGTATCGTCGTCTTGGCCACTGCTCATGCGGTTTAACCCTATAAAAACTCAATTAGGCCTTAGTTTTTATTTACATTAGGAAGGTACTGGAAACAAACAACCACAAGGTTAGATACAGTTATTATTAATTTGTATGCAGGTATAATATAACGAAGAGTAGTAAGCAGATGATCTTCTTTCTGTAACATCTTGTATCTAAGTTGTATTATATTACTATGTACGTACCTAGAGTCGCGTGAGTTGAGTTTTGACGACTCTAGAATATAGATAGATAGAGATAAAGCGTCAAACAACAGAGTGAGATACATAAAATAACTATAAAATGTATCTCACTCTTTTGTTTGACGTAGAGAGGGGTAGACAGAGTTTTTTTAACCTATACATACGCTCTAACCCAGGCTTAACGCTTCCAGTTGTAGACAAACCCGACTCTACGGCTGCCATCTTACTCCGGCTCTTTTACGCGAGCCAACAAATCGCAAGAGGGTATTCAAACAGACGACAAAACACAACTGACTACAGAGTCGTTAAGTCGATATTTCGTTGTTTACATGCATAATGACGGGTGAACGCACCCCCCAAGTGCTGGCCGGCGAAAAATAATGGCCGAAGGGTTAGCGAAGGGGCTAGCATGAGTTTTCAGTTACAAGTTATCTCTCTAATTGTTTTTTTTTTAAAGAAATGCTTTTGTGTGCGGTCGGCCACAGTCTAGGATACCCTATACAAGGTGTTACAAAAGTACCTAACTCTTTTTACAGGGTAATAGCACCCGGTGATAGGGATCACAACCTAAATTTTTTTTTTGCTAGAAGACGTCCCGTTAATTTTTTAAATTAATAAAATGTGAACGATGTGGCTGGAGAAAAGTATTTTTTAAATATTGTTTTCATTGACTTTCACAATGTTTTAACAACTCAAAGCTATGTAAATGCACCTACACGCACAAACATATTTTTAAATTTGAGCTAATAACAAAAACAAAAAAGTTATGAAAATTATTCAATGTTGAGGTTATAAAATAAAAATGTTTTTTTTTTTACTTTTTTTTACAGATTTGACATCCTGTTGACCAGTAGATTACACCCTGTAAAAAGAGTTAGGTACTTTTGTAACACCTTGTATAGAGCTAGCGCGCACGGCATCGGTATCAGTGCGCCAATCCATCAAAAAGGGGTATCCCTGTATAATAAGGGATGAGAATGGGATGGAACCTTGTCAAAGTCAATCGAAAACATACTTAATTTTACTTTGACAAGGTTGCATCGACGCGAGTTTGCTTACCGCGCGCGTCTCAGTTCCAAAAGGTCGCATCCCATTCTGATCCCGCACGCATTATACAAGAATCGACAATCAATGAGTTACCATGGGGTACCTTTGTAGCGGTTGGCGTCGATTTTACCGGTCCTGTTCATCGACAGCACATTGAAATCTCTGTCGGCTGTAAAAAACTGAAAACGGCATCACTAAAGTTCTTATACTTAGGTTATTTTCGCGTTCCGTCTTCGCGTTTTCTTTATAGTCTTAGCTAGGTAGCAGACCGATATACCTAAGTAGTCAAATGTGACTGCCTCTAATTATTTAGGTACAAGTACCTACTTACATACGTAATGTTTGTTTCAAATCCGGGAAGGCAGTCAGGAAGCCTCGTTATTTTGGTTGTTTCATGCTGTACTTTATGGGCCATCATCATGAGAGAACATGAAGTCCCAAAAATACGCTTAAGTACCTACCGAACATTTCACTTTTTATTCGCCATTTTTATATTTGGAGAGTCTCTTTGTTTAATTTTGCGTATGTGGAAACTTGGGTTGTACAGCCGACAGCACGTGGACCATTACACGCCGGCCGGCACTCTACTCGGTTACGTTACGGGCGACTTTACAACAGACCTGAACGAACAGTCTGAAGTACTGTCGACTGTACCTACCTACTCAGAAAGTGAAGTGAAGTGTGTAAATCCCGAAATAAACAACTGCAGCTGATGACGTAGAGCGAAAACGCATTATCTACACATGGATATATGGTTGCAAGTTCAAATCCCTGCCGCTCCAAGTACTTAAAGCAATCTCCATTCCGTTCAGTCGTTCCCTCAATGCTGAGCATCGTGACCATCATTGAAGGTGGCGGAGAGTAGAGTTCTCCATTGCGCTCTATCACTCGCGATGTGGATCAGTTTGTGCAGGTGTTTTTGCGTGGCTTTGGTCACAATATCCGTCCATCTAGCGGGTGGTCTGCCTCGAGGTCTCTTGCCCTCCACCTTTCCCGTCATAATATGTTTTTCCAGGCTATCATATCATCTTCGGGCTATGTGTCCGAAGAACGTTGAGATACGTCGTTGACATATGATTGAGAGTGGGGTGCGTGTTTTCAGCTCTTCGCGTACCTATAGGCCCGGTTTCTGAATTGAGAATTTTACTTAGTAAATACTTAACTATCGTTCTGTCACGTTCTTTTGTGAGAAATTTGCAGAGGCAGAACGATATTTAAGTACTTGCTTAGCGAATTTCTCAAATCAGAAACCGGCAGTTAGACTCATTGGTTCTTATTAGGTACCTAGCGTCCAACAACGTACTACCTACATGCCTGGTAGTTTTACATTTTATGTCAAGATTGCATAGAGCTACTGAAATACGAGATCGCATTGTCCCCGCTATGAAAGGGTCATTGCTTTCGTTTGTGTCGTGGAGTGGAATGGGACCTGCCGAATCATCAGTTTGTAACTTTAGAATGCCGGCAATTTCATTTTTTACCTACTTACCTACCTGTAGATAGGTACGTCAAAGGGAGTAATGGTGACTCTTACGTTACCAAAGCTAATAAGGGAGTCCTTTTGAAGTCTGGGATTCCAACAACAAATTGTAGGAAGAAGGAAACCTGAAAACAAAATACCTAGCTTACAGGGAGTACGCCGTCAGCTGTAGAAAGACCTAAGAAGCTTTTTGTGCAATGTTTAACGGAGTGTAACCGGTACTAAACTACTTCTTTAATGGCCCGTTTTCAACTGAAAGTTTAAAAGCTGAATTCAAAGCCCTTGGTAGATGGCGCTCATAGGCTTGATCATACAAGAACTGGATGTCATGTTTCGCTTACACAGATTGATAATATCTTCCAAATATCTTCAGAAAACCCTCGTCGACCCTTAGACGCTAGCACTCTACTCGGTTACGTTACCGCCGACTTTACAACAAAAGTGTACAGTCTGATGTGCTGTCGTGTGTACCTATGTGTTGTGCTGTTTCCGGGGATGTGTTTGCGACATCTCGGACAAAATATTTTCGGACACTGTTCGAAATAACACATTTTAATATTTTTGATGCGACATTTCGAGACACTCATAATATTGAGAGTGTATCGTACAGTAGATACAAAAGTATTCAAATATAGTACACAGAGAAAGAGCGTTACCACCACATCTACCTATTTTAGGATAGCTACTTAAAGCGGTTTAAATTTAATTCTCTTGATAGATGGCGCTGATACAAATGGCCATCATATTATTATTATTTAGCTTTTCCCATTGATGAGAAAGTAAACGCCGATTAAAAATTTATTGAGAGTGGAAGGTATTGTGATTTGTGACAGCTCAAAAAGTAGATCCGAGTTTGTAAAGCTACATGTCGTTGACGAGACGAATCTTTAAGTTTTCAATACATTTTATGTAAGTATGTCTTATAATTTAGTAAATTACCTTATAATGAGGCGAAAACCTGGATCTACGACAAAACAAATTAACGTGATACGCATTCGAAGGGCTACAAACTGCTCCAAGCAGCGTGTATTATGCAGGTAACGATTGCGAATTGCGATGCACTGAATTCAATGTTAAATATTCATCGCGTAATAAAATCTCCCCCGCAATGAGGTACATTGATGCAATTTGCACGATGCGTCCTTTGATTTCGTTCATTTTATATGCGGCTCGTGGCTCTGTTGCCTAATTTTGGGGTTAGTATGACGTCATTCACTGTATCGCTTTCCAGTAGCGAGCGACACACGAGTGAGAGCAAAGGTTGAAGACTGCATGAGTACCTAAATAAATGCATAATTCTTATATAAACCATAATCAAAGCAAATCATTAGGTACCTCCACCGAACTAAATCCCATAGAATCCGTATTACGTATAAAATCACAATAAAAACTTGTCCCCACAGAAACAAATGATATCAGCAATAGAACAATACGAAACATCATTTCGACCATACGTCTAATATTCGAATGTCAACCTTATTGCATTAGTGTACAGTTTTACTTTAATTGCATAGACTACGAGCAAATAAGCTCCCAAAGGCAGTTTGGGCATCTATTTTTCCAGACACATTTCAGAGTTCTATGTTGTATCTAGTTTTATCCTTGATCGAAGGGTACCTCATACAAACAAGATCGTAGGGAGTTTCTTACAAAAAAAGCTTTATTTGTTAGTGTCCGAAATGTCGCATCAAAAATATTAAAATTGTAAAACGTCATTTCGGACAAATTGTCCAAAACATTTTGTCCGAGATGTCGCAAACTCGTTTAACCCTCCCGCTCGAGAAACGTACACATGTGTACGTTGGCGCTAGGGTCATCACGCGCTTTCGCGCGCTTTTACTTTCTGCCGGTTACTGAAAAAGGCATAAACCGTAGAGCGTGATCGTCTATAGACGAAATACAGAGCATAAAATTATCTCTTTATTGATACCAAACACTGGTCACACTGTAAGAAAAAAACAAAAGGTTTTTTTTATTCTAAAACATTCAGAAATCATAAAAAGCCGTCGCGCGGAGCTGACACACAAAGTGTATTGTTTTGAAAATTCTACGAGAGGTAAGTAAATTTACGTTGATTTACGTTATTCTTTGGTTCTTTAGGTCCTTACTTCATAAGAAAAACTTGCATTTTACAGTATAAATTCATCATGCTATAGAAGTCTGTCACGATTTCTGAATGTTCGCCCGCTCTATGGTTTCTACCGGATATTGCGTCACGTCGTGAACTGAATGTCTGATCGTGTATAGATGAATCACAGAGTATAAAATTGTCTATGATTTGATACCAAATATCGAAGAAAAAAACAAAAGATTTTGACACTGACAGTCACTCGTCAACTTCGTTCGGCCGCTGGAATTTGCATCGATTGTTGTGTGATGTTTTCTAAGGATTTGGATGTTGTAGGATGAAAGAAACCACTTATGTGTACTAGGCATTTATTCAACATTGGCTTAGAAACAATTTCAGTTCCTAAAGGTTTGTATTTTTACCTCAATAGACAATTTATTCCACAAATCTGGAATGTTTGCCTACATTTTCATTTTGCACAGAGAATTAAGACTTTTTTAACGTAGAACCATATATTTCCGTACCTAGCTCAAATGATGTCGTTTCTAAAGAAAAGATTACTCCTTATTTCACAACATTTGGTTGAGTAGGTGCGGAGATATAAGAGATTTTGTCAACGGTGGAAACTCCATTTTCCGCGTTTTCCGCGTCGCGTTAAAGCCTCCCCGAGCGGGAGGGTTAAATAAATAAATTATAAATTATTAAATTCTAAAGGTACGGAGTCCGGACTACTACCTAGGTATTCAATTCAGTTCTAACTTCTAACTAGGTATTGATTATCTTACTCAACCATGTCTGTTCTTCTGCGATCAAGCAAAATCTCGAGTGAACTACGCAATGAATGTTGAATGTGCAATAACAGTATCTATCCTATAGGTAGGTTCGTTACGCAGCGAGCGGTGGGCCTAGCATGAGATTTACCTTTATATTCGGTTAGTGCCGTTGTTGTTAGGAAAAGTATTATTTATATACCTTGTTAGGTATTTTTTCTATCGGATATTTTTTTCCCTCAAACCTTAGTAGACTAGGGTGACTACTTTTGACCATGTGTGAAAAAAAAGTTGGTTTAAGGGTAGACGATAGCAAGGTGGCGGGAAATTCAAAATTTTCACAGACTTTTACATTTTGTAGCTAAACTGAACTATTTTTGTTCAGCGATTTTTCGTTCGCGAGAATAAAACCGTATGTTTTTCATTATTGTAAACAACAGAACAACAATAATTCAGCCGATTATGTGTTCTGGTCTAAGACCTAAATTTTCACAGTTTTTTACAAAATGTAAAAAACTGTGAAAATTTTGAATTTCCCGCCACACTACTATCTTCCAGCCTTAAAATAAGTTACTTTCTTACAAGATATGGGGCTCCGGGGGGCCTAGGCTTAGGCAGGCAGGTACCTACACTCCCTAGGGGGTGAAATCTAAAGTTGTCAAGAAGAGATCACTTTAAGCTATAAGAGACCACCATTTTGTACGTAATTTTGAATTTTGCGAACTTCCACGACAAAGGTTTTGAAATCAACTCATGTTAGCCCCACAGCATACCTACAACGTGTTACAAATGTCTTGACTCTTTTTGCAAGGTGCAACCTACTGGTCAAAAGGATCTCATTTCTGTTAAAATAAGAGTTAATTTTTTATTTTATAACTTCAAAATTGAAAAAAATTCAACGGTTTTGTTTTGTGATTTAGTTCAAATTCAAACACATGAGGTGCATTGGCATAGTTTTAAGCTGCTAAGTAAAACATGGTGAAAATCAAATTAAACCTTATTTTATAAATACATTTCTCCTGCCACAGCGCTTAGATTTTATTAATTAAAAAAACAACGGAACGAACGTTTTGGAGTAAAATAAAAATATTTGGTCTATGATCCCTATCACCGGGTGCTATTACGCGTTAAAAAGAGTTAGGACCTTTTGTAACACCTTGTATTCTTCGAGTTTTTGTTAGCGGGCACGCCTCCCGTCCGACACAGGGATTGTGTATCTGATTTACGCTCGATGAGCCGGGTACCCCGTATAATTACTTGCCAAGTACGTAGCTACACTTGACAGCAAATCCACCTTTACATTTATGTTGCTGGCAATGCTATCTACGTGCTCTAACACGTCTAACACGCTATCTACGAGTACCTACGTTATCGGACTTTTAATATGGTATCCGTAGACCCGGTTTTAGTCGACCCTTGCTATAGAGTTTAATGAAACCTGCTATACAGGGTGTTAAAAGACCGCCAACAGACCCGAAAACCACGCATACTATATAGACACCAAAACAAAGTACTTTTTCGATAAATTATTGCTGGGAAATCATTTTGGTTTTTTAGGTTATAAGTTAGAAAAATATTTTATCACGCAATGGAAGTGTAACGCACAGAAGTATTGATGTTCCGTTCCCGGGAACATTGCCAATCGCTGGAAACATTGCCGGAAACATTGCCGGCAATGTTCCCCCAACTGGGAATTTAACGGGAACTTTGCTCTAAACTTTGGATATTTCAATATTTGTTTATTGACTTGTAAATGGTTTTGGATTCTTTATACACCAAATAATAAGTTACTGAACACATAATTCATACGAATTTCATAGGTAGTACGGATTTAATATGGATTTTTAAATGAAACACCGATTTCATGCAGTCTCCATGTGGCAACACTGCAAGGACAAGACACTTATGCAAATATGCATGTCACTTGACTAACCAACGCGATAATTTAAGGTTTAGAATGAATTATCAAAAAAAAAATCACTGGGAATTTATGGAAACATTGGGAAACTTTCGGAAACTTTCCGGGAACATTGCCAGTGGAAACATTGCCGGGAGTGGGAATGTTTCCAACCGTACATCAATACACAGAAGTCATACTGCGCAAGTGTAGGTATAGGTTTATGTTACTTAAGTTTGAAGTGCCGATGTTTAGAATACATTGCGGGTTGCAATTTTAACGTCGTTTTTTGTAAGAAATATTCATAATTTTCATGGCTTCTTGAGAATGTATGTTAAAAACAAGATACTGAATACATTTCTGCAAAAAAAAAAAAAAGTTTTGAAAAGTCCGACTTTGAACCTTATTATTTCGGAAACCGTTGATTTCCCAGGCATAGTTCTTTGGGCAAAAATGTTCCTTATCATGAGGACAATACGTGGATTCCCGCTTTGTTGGCAGTCTTTTAACACCCTGTATAAAAGTTTTATCTCATTATCGGCTATCGCCATCTTGCTTTATTTCACCCAATGACATATTTCACCGCGTGAAGCGAGATGCCGCTACCGATAGTGGGATAAAACTTTTACCTTGAAGTTGTGCCCCCTACTTGGTACCATCTTAGCAAAAAACTAATTAAAGCTATCAAAATATCAGTGTTTTGTGTAGCATTAAAATATTTGTTTCTATGGAAAAATACCGTTTTACTGTCGTGAAATAAAAAACGCTGAACAAAAATAGCCCAGTTTAGCTACAGACGAGAAAAAAAAAACTGTGAAAATCGTGCACTTCCTGCCATGCCACTCTCGTTGAACCATAAAGCACTAAAGCGAAGCTCCTCCCACACTTATTATTAATAGTCGTCTGAGATCACCTACTTGAGTTCGATCTCAAGTAGGTGAACTCAGAAAAGCCAAATGCTAATATCAAGCCTTGGCTAACGTCAAACTTGAGTAGCTGTCAGCATATTAACAGATACTATCTTGAGATTGACATTGATATTAGCCAAGGCTTGACATTAGCATTTGACTTTTCTGAGATCACCTACTTGAGTTTGATCTTGAGTCGACGACTATTAATGCCACCCTTAGTCAAGTCCATCAGCATTGTCCATTAGGTATGTACTCCATTTGCATTGCGTGTTGTGGTATGTAGGGGGCTTGCATTTGCTTGCAACTGCGATACAAATCAGTGACAAGACAGAAGAATAACTTTTGTGGACACATCATTATAAAACTTGCAATTATTATTTCTGTGGGCTCGATTTTTCAAAACAAGAATTTTGCTCGAACTATTAGCATAAAAAAAAAATAATAAAAAAAAATATAGAAAATTTTCACGAACACGTCTCAAATGTAGTTACTTGGGTTCTGTTTATATCTTTTAAAATAATGTAAATCAATATTTCCTAAGAATTATGAAAAATATAAATCGCCACATAAAACACAGCGAACAACCCATCTACTCTCACTTTGTTGAGTAAAGTGATAAAAGCTCACTTTGTTGAGTAAAGTGATAAAAGAGGAAACCCGAGCCCAAATGCATGAAAACTATTGGAAAAACCATTAGGTACTTATACCCTATCTAGTTTTCAAGACTGAAAAAGGTTTTTCATTATCACAACTTGAACTTTTTGCTTTGTGCATTTTCTACTTTCGGTCTTGTCGGCTTTCCCGACATCAATATGTAGAAGTAATTACATAAATAATTAATATAAAATTAGTACAATGACATGAAAAGTATTTTCCATCGTGCGGGGTTTTCAGTTTGGCTTTTTAAGACTTCGTTTTAATCTATCCTTTCCTTACTATTTGCATAATATTTAAATGTTCTAATCTATTATAATAATTCAATTGTATAGCGCCTTAGTGTTTATCACCGCTTTCTATGTGTTTCTATTTAGTTTCAGGTAGGTACGGTCGGCCACAGTCACAGATACCCCTTGGCAGCTCTTACCTTTTCTCTTACCGCGCGCGGCATAACGGCGCCAATCGAACAAAAAGGGGTATCCTAGCGTGTGGCCGACTGTACCAACCTCGTACCTGTGACCACATTATTACCAGACTATAGACCACACAAACAAACGCTCTCTCGATTAAAAGCAAGTGGGCCAAGCCATAGGACCCATATGCACAGGAATAAAATGTAACTCAACCCTGGTTTAAGCCCGTACCGGAAAAAAATATAGATTCAGATTCAGATTCAAATGTTTTATTCAATATGCCATAAATAAATTATTTACATTGAACGTCAAAATATTATCTAAAGTAAAAAATGTATATAAATCAGATACTTATTACTATCTACTTAATACTAAGTATCTAGCTACTTTTTTTTCTCCAGCTTCACTAGCTCTGATCGTTCTTGGAGAAGAAGCATGGTAAAGAAACTCCAAGGATCTCGTGCTTAATAGCTTTTCCCTGTCACTTTGTGGTAATGCTTGACAAGCGCGATTCGGGATTAAATGTTTTTTTGCAGTGAGGATACATCCTCTGATCACTATTAAAATGTACGCTGTAGATAGAGTTGATTTATAATTAATTCTTGTAAAACAAAACGGTTGAATGATGAAATACAAGGTGTTACAAAAGTACCTAACTCTTTTTACAGGGTAATAGCACCCGGTGATAGGGATCATAACCAAATTTTTTTTTTAAATTAGTAAAATGTGAACGATGTGGCGAGAGAAAAGTATTTTTTAATATTGTTTTCATTGACTTCTACAATGTTTTAACAACTCAAAGCTATGTAAATGCACCTACACGCACAAACATATTTTTTGAGCTAATTAAAAAAACAAAAGTTATGATTTATTTTTCAATTTTGAGGTTATAAAATAAAAATTGTTTTTTTTCAACTTTTTTTACCGATTTGACATCCTGTTGACCAGTAGGTTACACCCTGTAAAAAGAGTTAGGTACTTTTGTAACACCTTGTATACCTATAAGTACCTACTTGATTTAAATTCACCCGAGTGGTTTTTCTCCTAAATCATTTCCCGAGCACAAGGTGTGCTCACACTAAGTTGGGTCTAAGGTTGAGTGGTGCATGGCGGTCTCAGGGTGAGTGAGTTCTAATGGAAAACTCACCACAGGGCGCAGGGCGGCCGCAAGTTTACAAACTCTCCGTATCGACACTGACACCCCTTGTTGTTCGAATGACGCCCTTATGCCGCGCACGATTAGAGCTACTCTGATAGGGTATACCTAATAGTGTTTCCTGACTTAGCATGAGCGCCATATCTGCGTAGATAGATTCACTTACGTTACGGGCGACTTTGCAACGAAAGTGTAAGCGTCTACGTGCTGTCATGTGTATAATCCTTGCGGAAACAGAATGGGATAATACCTTTTGGAACTGAATCGAAAATGACAGTTCTCGAGTAGCGTCAGTAAAAAAAAATTTAGTTCTACGTTCTATCATAATAAGATTATGAAATTGGAAATACATAAAAATGTTTAATGTTTGTAATCTAAAAGGATTCAATGTTATTGCATTAATTGAATAAAACGTGATAAAACTCGAGCAGACACCCATGCGCACAGAAAACAGAAGCAAGTTTCGACGCGAGTTTGCCATAGACAACTAGAGTTTGCCGAAATGCTGAAGCTACAGCACCGCGAGCTTCTCAGTTCCAAAAGGTATTACCTATCCCATTCTGATCCCGCACGGATTATACCTACCCACATGAATTGAGCAGGTAGGTATCGAGCTATAAACCTTTATAAGGCCGCTGATGCTGAGGTCGCTAAATCACCGAGAGAATTGCTTTCAGCACAAATTCCATAGATGGCGCCTACAGGCGCGGCCATAGAAGAACCGGAATACGGCTGTCAAAATTAGTCTGTGCAGTACGTGCAGCATGGTAAGCCCGAGATAGGCCCTTCTCTATGCAAAACTGTCAACTTGTCGGTCGGGCTCGAGTTGGCTCTACGCCAACATGGCGATGGAGACAAAAATACAACATTTTAATTTAAAATGGCAATATCTACTTTCTGCTCGACATGACCCTAATCTATTGCCATCTCGAGGCCCGCCTGCCATGCTCGCACAATAGACATGGCACGTCTGTCGCTCGAGTTCGAGAGAGTGTCAAAACGACCATGCTAAGCATACTGCTTTGAAATTTTTCGTTGAAAACGGCTCATTCAGAGAATTCGTTCTACGGACAAAAGGACTTTGCCCTTGTTTAATCAAATTAACACTTATTTAAGTAAGTACTTATACTTAGCTACAACTTTTGTGAATTAATCTGATGGCTCAACTTAGTTTGCAGAGAGCTCTACAAACAGTCTACAAAGAACCAAAGAGAGGGCAATAGAAAAAAATCTCAACTTTTACATTTTACTCTTTGTGAAGTCACAAGATTGCTTAGGTATGCAGACGAAAGAGAGAAAGACCATTTTTCTAAAAAAGCTCAAAATAATAAATGATAAGTTAGAAATGTCTTTCGCAAAAACCTTGCATACAGTCCTATCTAAAAAGTATTTATTATGGGGCAGTGTTAGCAATAACTAAAAACTCTTTAAAAAAAACATCAAGTGGGTAAAAACTGCATGTTAACGCGTGATGTAGAGGCTCGCGCCCAAAGAGGTTGGAGGTCAAGGAGGCGAGCTTGGGGGTTACCCTTGACGCTATTGCGATCAAATTGAAAAAGTTTTAAAATTAATTTATCTTTGAATTCGCATAGTAATGCTTTGATTTTAAATACTTTGTAATGTTTATTCAATAAAAACACAAAATGCGTCTTAATATGTAAAATATTAAAATTTGTAAATTGCGCCATATTGCGGCCGTATTGGAAAAATGCGTCAAGGGAGGGGCTGGCCGGAGTTTTCAGTAATGTAATTTTCGCGATAGTATTTTGTTTTTATTGAGCAATAGACACTCTACTTACGTTACGGGCAACTTTACAACACAAAAGTGTACACTCTGTCGTGCTGTCGTGGGTACCAAGTGATTTTTCGGCTTTGTGACTTTCGGCGTTATGACCATCGTTTTAATTTTAGACATTTTGACTGTAGACCGTTTGAATGTAGACTTTTTGAAATCCCGGCGAGAAAACGTATCTATGCACTAGCAATAACGTTGCAAACCTTCCCGTAACCCTTCGTATAATTCAATATCCTACTTCTAAAGCTGTTACATTTTCTCTGCTTTATTTTCTCGTAGTTTCCCAACACAATTTCCCAGTAAACCGCAATAAAACTAAACTTGGTGACAGGAAAAGCAGTGGGAAATAACTCGGCAGCTTTGCAGGCTTTTTGGGGCTTCGTACCTAATCTCATAGGTTTTTAAGCGACTTCAAAAAAGGAGGACGTAACTGCATTCGACCCGTATTTTTATTTTTTTATGTTTGTTAGCTCAGAACTTTATTTTGTTATCGACTTATGGAGTATCATCGGGGCTAGTTTTCTTAGCACCAATGGCCGGTTTTCAATTGGCAGTTAAAAACTTAATTCAACGCAATCGATAGTTAATAAATAACAGTTTAAAAAAACTAACTAAAAAAAACACGCTTTTATAGCTAACCGAACTAAAAAGTAGAAAACAATTTTTAATTACAATTAAATTTAAGTTATTAACAGAATAATACAATTCAGAGTAAAAAGCGTGGGGTGCTTGATATATTAAATGTTACAATCATTTTATTGGCAACTATCTATGAGATGCACTGTCAGTTGAAAACGGCTCATTAACAGTAAAGTTGTAAATCACATTTAGAAGTTGACGTGTTTCAGGAATAAATCTATTTAAAAATTACCCTTTATTTAAGTTTCATCAGACAGAGTCGTCAGGCTTCCCCACGATGTTTTCCTTTTCCGCGCACTTGCTATAATATTTACACTAGCTCTGTCGTCGCGACAGCTGGTATCGATTCGCCGGAATTTTTGTTCAATCAAATACGTATTTAAGGCCCGGTCAATTGCCAGTCAAACCAAATATTAAAATCGATTTATCAAAAGCTGAAAGATGAAAAAATCTATGAGAAAATTAGGTACACACGACAGCACGCAGACGCATACACGCAAGTACTCTACTAGGTTACGTTACGGGCGACATTACAACAAAAGTGTACACTCTGACATGCTGTCGTGTGTACCTTATAAAACTTCTTCTTCAGCAATATTAATTTCGTCCATTGCAAGCCGTATGCCTCTTCATGTTTATTTTTTCATTCCGATAATAAGGCAACTCACAGGTAGGTAAGTACCTAGGTACATCTTACCTAGGTACCTCTACATCTTATAAAAAATACAAAAAATATAAATCAGTTCGGAATAGGTTTTTGTGTATTTCTGTAGGTAATTGGCAAAATCTGCAATAACTTCGTTAAAACCACTTTTCAATCTTCGGTTCTACACGTCATAGGTGAAGTGTAACAAGGTGAAATGTAATACGGCAAGACGTAGTGAACCCCTACAAGTCTGCTATCATTGGCGGAAAATTCAAAATTTTCACAGTTTTTTACATTTTGTACACTTTACATGTTGAATTTCCCGCCACGTTGCTATCGTCCACCCTTAAGGTGACGGACACTAACGCCACCAATGAAAAAAAATAACATCTTCTTTTTGGATGAGAATATTTCCCAGATCCTAAAACCTTGCACTCAAGTCAAAAGTTGCCGTTTTTTCTTGTGCAGGCACTAGTGGACGGGGTACCCTCCTCTTAAGTATACTTGTAGAGAACACAAGGTTGAATATTAAAATTTTGCACAATTTTATAATGTTGTTAACTCACTAGATTATTAGTTTGCGTGTGTACCTAAGCGGATCTTATAAATATTAATGATGGGCCAAGTGCGAGTCAGACTGCCGCAAGAAATGCCTATTAGACGTCGACTAAGCCACGAGTGCGTGCTTCCACCTACGACGTGAAAGAATGTACGGTCGGCTACAGTCTAGGATACCCCATGGTAGCTCTTACCGCGCGCGGCATAAGGGCGCCAATCGACCAATAAGGGTTATCCCAGCGTGTGACTGACTGTACCTAACTTTGTCATAAAGCCAATACGTCGATACGATGATATACCTTGAAAGGAAATCTACTACCGCGCCCTTATTTTTACCCGTAAGTGGATGGGACATAACTCAAGCTTATACCCTTATCGCAAGACTGACGTTGCGATGGTGAACTTTACTGGCCCTTGATTATGTATCTTGCTGTAATGGGGCTCATGGTCATGTCATGGCCCGTTTTCCTTTGGCAGATAAAAGCTAGGCTAGTTTTTAGGTAAATCTTATCAGAATCTTTTCGGAAATATCAGGTTTATAAAACTTTTTACAGAACTACAGGGTGCACTCTAAGTCGATAGCGGAACTTTAAGTAGGCTGTCTACTGATCAATAGAAACAACTTGTAGTAGGTGGCGAAAAAAATAAAGCGAAAAAAATATTAGTTGTTTCATACATTTGGCGCAGTACTAGATCGACCTTTTGTATGGAACAGCTGATATTTTTTTCGCTCCATATTTTTAGCCACCTAGTACGCAACAGAGCCTCAACAGAAATACCTTTTGTACAAGCGTAACCGAGCGCCTGCGATACAGGGTCACCTAGTGCAGGGCTCAATGTTAAAGTGTTTTTGTAAAAAGAAATTTTGAAAATAAATAATTTGAATTTGAATTTGAAAAATAATTTTTGAATTAGTAAAACTTGTTTGTATTCATCAGTAGACAGTCTTCCTAAAGTTCCGCTATCGACTTAGAGTGCACCCTGTAGAATCAGTCGATACGATACAGAACTAGAATCATGGAGGCAGCGTTTACCATGCCATAGTTTCTACGTGAACCGATTTTGATGTTTTTTTTTTTTAATGTGATCCCTTAAAGAACTTCGGGTATACTTCCAATGTGGTGCCATAAGATCTGATGAAGAACTTCGGAGATGGAGAACGGAACTCCTCAACAGACAGCAGCAAATCACTCGGTGTCAGAACAGTGGCTTAACCTCTCGTCGGTGCAGGGAAACATTTTTGACAGCACGTTCACTGTGTGCAATGGCGCGAGTTGAAGGCGGGCGCATTGGTTTTGATCGCACAGATCTGTGTCTACACAACAGATAGAGGTCCATGTATGAACACAGATCTATGCTTACACGCACCAAGGGTTAATAACACACCAAGGGCAGTGCAGCAACAACAGCAACAGTGCATCTTTTTACCAGTGAAGTCAGTTTTTTTAATTTGTTAATTTTTGAACGAGCGAGCGAAGTTCTCCGAGTCTACTTGAACAATCCGGCGTTTGTATGTATGAATGTTCGTTTGACGATTACTTGAGTAAATTTAGTCGGATCGTCATGAAATTTAGTAGGCGGGTAAATGAGGCAAAGAGAATTTTTAAGTTCGAACATGAGCCAAATCGGTCGAGGGGTTGCTGAGATATGGGGTTGCGAGTTCAGAGTTCGAGGCGAACCACTAGTGTATTGGGTATGTATTATCTTTTACCATCGTGTCGATAGAAGCGGCTTACTTGCAGAGACCCTCCTTGCGGGGACAGGGTAGATATACTTCCACCTTCACGTCTACGCCTAGTTAGGTATAATTTATTGAACCTTTTATCTGATTGGATACACTTCACGGGCCCTATAGTAATATCTTCCAATATTTAAGGTGGCCGTTCTACTTATTGTATCGATACAAATATACTAGTGGTTCGCCCCGAACTGTGAACTCTCGACCCCATATAAACTTAACACCTCCATATCTCGGGAACCCCTCGACCGATTGGTCTCATGTTCGAACTTAAAAATTCTTTTAATTTAATTTACCCGCTTACTAAATTTCATAACGATCCGACCAAATTTACTCAAGTTATCGTCGAACGAACATTCATACATACATACATACAAACGCCGGATTGTTCCAGTAAACTCGGAGAACTTCGCTCGCTTCGCTCGCTCGTTCAAAAAACCAGCCAAGTGCGAGTCGGACTCGCGCACGAAGATCACGTTTGTTGTATGGGAGCCCCCTTAAATATTTATTTAATTCTGTTTTTTAGTATTTGTTGTTATAGCGGCAACAGAAATACATCATCTGCAATGCCCGCTATATGGTAGGTATACATGAAGTAGACTTTTCCAAAACTTGCAGTAGGAAGGCAGCATGTAGTACCTAATGTGGTTTCAATAGTTCTAGCTATAAAGTAACAAAATTGCAGAACCACTTAACTTTCTCCAGAAACCTTACCTACGTCTTTTTAGTGTCTAGATAAACCTAAAAATAGGAACACTTTTTCTGAAGTCCTATTACGTCGAGCTGTGACTGATGGTCGTCATTTCTTGGCTTGCAGCCAAGTTTTCGTTTCCGATTAAATATTTTTAGTTGCCTTGTTTTATTCGATATCCAGTCTGCCCTAGGGACATTGTTATAAACTAATATTAACATCTCCAAGAAGATTGGTAGAGGTCAGATATAACGAACGTAATCGAACAATTTTTTAAAGAAAATATTGATTCCCTTTTCTTGTTTCATCGACTTTTACCAGGGGTTATCTGATTCTGAACCTTAATTCTCTAAAATATCCACCGTGAATAATCAAAAGATTGTTCATTTCAATAAGGGCTATTTTCGAGTGTCTTCACGCTCGACGGTCGAGTGGATTTTTTTAGATAATATAGGCGCTGGCAGGTTTTCTATGGCATCACCCCATGACCCAATTGATTTTACCTACCCCTATAACCAAACCTCGCGATTCCGAAGCTTTGGCCTTATTGTCGAAAAGGTATGTTTGTTAAGATAGAGTCCGAATTCTGTCCAGTGATTGAGTTGTCCAGGATTTTGGTTTGGGGGGGTCTTGAACCCAAGATTTTGATTTGAGGGGGGGGGGGCTTGAACCCATTGAGCGTAGGTTTTCAAGATAAAAAGGAATACAAAATTGATTTTGATAGAGGGTCTCAGATGCTTTGGGGGGGGGGGGGGGGGGGGGGGCTTGAGCCCCTTAGCCCTTCTTATCTGTGACCATGGTTCACTGGAACCCTAATTGATATGGCTTACAAAAATGTTGCTACACGAGCAAAAATAAGAACGACAGATAACATCTTCATTGCCCGACATTCTTTATGGACGGGCGGGCGTTTAGAGAAAAATGATTGATGGATGTAGACCCGCTGCTTTAATCGCGCTTTTTCGTACTTTGAGACGTTCAGTTCAATTCAATTCAAAAAGTTTATTGCAGTGAAAGAACGATCAAAGCATTTCTACTGGCAAGTGACCCTTTGCCAAAAGTTTCTCTAAAATGGTACCTACCCAAGTAACATTTTAGGTTGTAGAAAGGTTTTGAACAGGTTCTAGAACCTTTGTATGGAAATCTGCTCGTAAGTCTTATAACTCTCAATAAAGTTATATTAACCTTGTAATTACCTTCTGAGTGCCAAAAGGGCCCCGGTTTTAGAACCTTTCTGAGAGCTACAGCACAACCTATAGCTCAAATCCAGAACCTTTCGAACTACTTGCATAGAACCTAAATATAACCTTCACAACCTTAATTTAACGTTATTATAACCTTGCAAGACAACTTATAAGTTGTAAATTAGTCTTGGATGTAACTCTATGACAACTTAGAACCTTTTTGATGGATATGAATAAATACCTTTCAAGGACTTACAAGTTTTAAATAGCTTCTGTTTAAGATTTTTTACACAGATTCAAATACTTATTTACAATGGCGTCATTCCTTTTTCGTTCGGCCATCTTTCAAAATGGCTAGATAAGCAAAGTGTTTATAAAAATAATAAGTAGCTTGGTAAAGTCAGGAAATAAACAAAATATAGTGCGATTGGCACTTCATCGTGAAACTTTACGATAATAGTGCTGTATACAAGACGGGCCTTTCATAAGTTAAACATTTCGGATATTTTTTAATAAAATAAAATTAAAAAAATTGGTGATCGGTGGTAAGTCACATCAGAAATCAAACTACTATTCATATGAAAAATATATATTATAAATCGTGTAGCGCATGGTATTTGATTAAGCTTTATTTAATTAAAATATTGGTTTTGTTTCGTTTTTTTTTTCATTTTTTAATATTAAATATGGCTGACGTTAGGAAATTACTTGAAAGCATTATTTTTTTCCTTTTCAGAACTGTAACAGCTAAGAGCTCTTAAGGTTTTCCAAAATAAGAGCTGAAGGTAATCTCGCGGAGCTACCTCAAACGACAAGGCTGTTTTCAACGCTTCAAGGTTATTACCAGGAGTTGTCCAAGACTTACCAGTTGCGAAAACCACCACTGAGTTAAATTTGTTGCTTTTAAGTTTTGGTTGTAGGGGGACATGCGTTTGACCTTCGTTCAACAAACAGCTACAGGCTGCTCTAACTTAGTATAAAGTGAGATCAATTTTGAACTAACTTTAAACTGAGTTCAAAATTGATCTCTGTTTATATTTAGTTTAGTGAGATCAATTTTGAAGTTACTTTAACCAACTGGTATTACTGAGTTCAAAATTGATATTATTATTATTCGAATCGAATCGAATCGAATCAAATCGAATCGAATCAAATCGAATCGAATCAAATCGAATCGAAACGAAACAAAACGAGTCGAATCGAATCGAATCGAATCGAATCGAAACGAAACGAATCGAATCGAATCGAATCGAATCGGCTATTGCTAGATTCATGGAACACACGACAGCACGTCAGTTGTTGTAAAATCGCCCGTAACGTAACCGAGCAAAGTGCTAGCGTGTAAGGGTCGACGTGCTGTCGTGTGTACTGATTCAAGTATCAAAACTTTAACTGCCTATATCTCCTAAACGGCTAATGCTAGACCCATGTTTATGGTACTAAAAAAAAGGGTTCAACGAGCTCTACCTGATGAAAGAAACAAAAAATATGGACAGTGTTCTGCATTAGTATGTCAACCCACAAAATGACACTTTCGAGAAAATGGCCTTTGAAGTTTTTTCGAGAAAATGGCCTTTGAAGTTTTTTTGCGATTATTGGCTGTAATTTTGTTCTCAAATTAGCTAGGTTTGAGGTAATGGTATCAAAATGAGCGTTTTAACTTGTAGCAAATGATGAGTATACTTTGAATTGCGTACAATAAGTGTAAATTTAGTAATTTAAGAAAAATGGTTTATGCAGAATACCGCAACCACGTTTCTAATAGCAAATATGTGTCAAGTGCAGATACTCTGTTTTTGCGTAATGCGATATAGGTGTACACAATATGAAAAAACCTATAGTTTTGGTACAAACTGACTGGAAATTTAAATTAATTTAATATAATTTTACCATTTGTTCAGAATTCTAGGTTCAGGATAAGATTTTTCAAATATTTGTTTCGTGCAGTCATGAAAAAAATACAATTAAAAAAAAGTTAATGTAAAGTAGCCGTAGCTGTACAATGAAGTTAAGTAGTATATGTAGTTTTAGTTTAATGATAGGATTTGGGTGTTGGTAATAGAAATAAAAAAATACTGGTGAGGACGCCGCATCGAAAATCACCGCCTTTATCTTGTATTCAGTGGGTGGGTCTGTTCTTCGATGTCCTCCAGCAGAGACTCAGGCTATTCTTATCTGCCACGGTGGCAATAGGTAACTGCCGGAACCTCAGTAATACCCCGAAGAGTGAGTGGAGCAGATCCAGTCCCATCAGTAAGGCGTCGTTAAAGCTCATTCGTCCTATCTTGGTGGCAGCATCAAAACAATCCGAATTTTTATCTTTACTGGATGAGTCACTGCAAAATGAGACTGGTACCAAATGTACAGCTATGAGGCTTCTGTGGAAACCTCTGCCACCTGATTGCTGTAGAGAAGTATTCCTTCTTAAATTTATCGGTCTTGTCGATTCGGTTTTCAGCTTACTCGAAACTTACTGCCAGAACTTTTGCAAATTGCAAAGCTTGCATGTCGATATCGGTGCTAAGTCTCTTCAGTTGTATCCCTAGCGCTTTCACCAAAAAAATGTGTCTCAGTGGCGCATCCAAGTTATAGCAAAGACTGCTTAGCGCGCGCTGTGCTCGGGTCACACCCACCCGAATTTAGTGAGTGAGGCGACTGGCTGATCCTTTCTTCCTTTTCTGATCACCGATGAAACGATGAGGTGCCAATTATCTTGGCCAATGAGAAGTCTTGGGGACTCTTCTTCATAAAACTGCTGTTCAATTATTTTCGTAAGGTCGCTTTGCATTTTCATTGTATGTTGAGGAGATAGCTTCATATCTTCCAATCCGCAGTTTTATTTCGTAGTTACCTGTGCAGTGTGCAGGCCTAGTACATTCAGCTGCAGTTTGCTGTTTGGAGACAGCGTTCCAGGGTCCTGTTTTGTTTCAATTTCCTTAGCGACAGCATATTGCAGTATTGTAATAACCTGACCAAGTTACAACATCAAAAAAATACACACCGCTGAACATAGAACCTCCTCCTTTTTGAAGTCGGTTAAAAACAATATAACTAGTGGTTCGCCCCGAACTATGAACTCGCGACCCCATATCTCAGCAACCCCTTGACCGATTTGGCTCATGTTCGAACTTAAAAATTCTCTTGGCCTCATTTACCTGCCTACCAAATTTCATGACGATCCGACTACATTTACTCAAGTTATCGTCGAACGAACATTCATACATACATACATACATACATACATACATACATACATACATACATACATACATACATACAAACGCCGGATTGTTCCAGTAGACTCGGAAAACTTCGCTCGCTTCGCTCGCTCGTTCAATGATAACCATCAACGTCTAGAGGAAACTCCTTTGACTTAGCCATCGCCTCCTCATAGCGGTGTGGCTTGCCTTCAGTTTTGCGTAAACAAATCAACCAGCCACTTGATTTGTTTTTCTACTGCTTTTTTTATTGCCAAAGATCGAAACAAGTTTAGCAATAATGCGTTATCCCACTGTAACGACATGCATAAAATACGTTAACCCACCGGGATAAATCGCATAAATGCGTCAAGCCATACTAGACCTATTTCGCTATAATAGTTCAACCCCATAACTCATTTTTGCTAAATACGATTACTGGGATTCGGTGATTCATAAAAACATTTTTTGCTTATAACAATTAGCATGATTTTTTTCTTTTAACTTTGATAGAATTAGATGCCTTATGCTCTGAATAATAAGACTGCATTCATAACTCAATTCATGATTTTTTGTGGGTTGACATACTA